>VZQC01007342.1:4555953-4756290 GCA_009823505.1 Rhizomys pruinosus | reverse complement strand
GGGAGAGAGGGAGGGGGGAAGGAGGAAGAGAGAGAAAGGACAAAGGAGGGAGGGAGGGAAGTAGGAAGGAGGGGGAAGGGGAGGGGAGGGAGAGAGGGAGGGGGGAAGGAGGAAGAGAGAGAAAGGACAAATGAGGGAGGGAGGGAGGAAAGAGGGGGAAGGGGGAGGGGGAGCGAGGGAGGAAGGGGGGAGGAGGAAGATAGTGCGGAAGAAACCAAGAATGGTGTGTGGATTTGAATAAGTGTTTTCTCTTTTATGTACTTTTAACTTTTGTTTTGTTTGAGGCAGTGTCTCATATAGATAAGGCTGGCCTCGAACTTCCCATCCTCCTGTCTCTGCCTCCCAAGTGCTAGGATCAAAGGTGTACAATACCATGCCCGGCTTATGTACATTTTTTGCATTTACTACTCCTTACTCCCTGTGTTTCCTGACTCAAAGTTCACATAGATGCGCTTTTTACATTTTTTCAGTGCTAGGAATTGAATGAAGAACCTCTCCTATGGTAAGCAAACAACCCCAAGCCACAAAACAAAAAATGAATTTTCCTTTCTTTTAAAGACAGGATCTCCCTGTAGCCCCGCTGGCCTGGAAGCCACTATGTAGACCAGACTGGCCTTGATCTCACAGAGATCTACTCTGCCTATCTGTACCTCCCAAGTGCCGGGACTGCGGCTGATGCCACACCTCACTTTGTGTGCTGCTGAGGATTGGATTCAGAGCCCGTACACGCGAGGCGACATTCTACCAACCAACTGAACTATGTCACAAACCTTTATCAGCGTTTTTTTGTGACTTTATTTTGCTGGAGATCAAAGCTATGGCCTTGAACATCCTGGGCAAGCACTCTACCACTCAGCTAATAAATCCTCACTCAGCCTCTCAGATGCCTGTTCCGCTATCAAAGGATATAGAAGGCTAACCAGACCCATTTATCTCTTCTTTCAAAACTCTGCTGAGACAAGGCTATTAGAGAGGGAACATGTACAGCAGTTGAGAGAGTTCAGTACATTCTGAGAGATCATTTTGAGGGCTGGGGATAATGGCTCGGTCAGTACAGCACTTGCCTCACAAGCATGAAGAGCTGGGTGGTGTCTAAGCTGGTGGTGGCCCTGTGTGAGCTGAGAGGCAGACACAGGCAGATCTCTGGAAACTCAGGAGCCAGCTCATCTGGCCTCCACATTAAGATTCCAGGCCTCTGTCTCAAACGGAAGGTAGAAGGCACCTAAGTTCACCTAAGGCTGGCCCCTGACTTCCACATGTGCACATGTATATGTATACATGTATGCATGTATGCACATGCACACACACCAAGACAACTTTGAAAAATAAGTAGAGGACTCATAGGTAAGTTGGGTGCTCAGAACAACAGTTTTAGGAGCAGATAGTCAAAGCGGCTCCAAGAAAGCATCAGCTAAATCTTCACTGTGCAGAGAGCCTAACAAAGAAACCACAGATTTGTAATCTGCACATGCTAAAATGAGAAAAAGTGAGACTCTGAGAGGAAGAGGCCTAAAGCAGGAAAATTCCCAGATATCCAAAAACTGAATGTGAGCAATTATTTGGCTTTAAGCATATGATGTACTTGAAAATCTTTAAAAGACATTTATAAATTAAAATAACGATGAACTGCTTTATCTGAAATGTACATCTATTTCATCATATTTCGGGGAGGGGGCTGGCCTCAAACTTGTGATATTCCTGCTTCTGCCTCTCAAGGCCTGGGACACGTACACTATACCTGGCTGTTTCACCATATGTGCCCGCGTGCGTGTGTGTGTGTGTGTGTGTGTGTGTGTGTGTGTGCCAGAGTACAAGCTCAGCTATCTCACTTTAAGTAGGTTTGCTGGCCAGCAAGTCCAAGGATCATTCTGTCTCTTCCACATTAGATTCAGATATCAATTATATATTCCTTAATTCAGAATGGCTTGAAAACCCCCTAGAAATGCCAATATAGTTTCCAACTGAGCTGTGCTAAGTGTTACCCCAAATCATACTGAAGTGTTACATAGATTCTCCAATATCCAGGCTGATGGTGCTCAGAGATGGAACTGTTGTGGGATGATAAGGCCATGGGAGAAGCCCATGATGGGACATCACACAGCCAGCTTCGTCCCTCCCTACCCACTTCCTCCCCTCCCCTCCCCTCCCCCCTCCTCCTCCCTCCTCTCCTCCTCCCCTCTCTCCCCCTCCCTCCCTCCCTCCCTCCCTCCCCACCTTCACCTGGAGGACCACTGTCTGAAAACCAGAACAAGGATGTCTACCAGACACCAAGTCTGGTAGCATTGTTGCTGTGTAGAACTGCAGAACTAGCTGCAACACTGAGCAACAATGCTGTTGTGCAGACATGCCTGGGACACAAGAGGCATCAAAGCCTAGGAGAGGAAGGAGCTTGCTAGAAGCCTCTCCTGGGTCATCCAGGTGAGGCCTGACAATGCTTTCCCACAGAACCCTAGGACAACAGGGCATGATGCTACAGGACAGAAACCAAAGCTAAGTGGCTATGAGTGATTCCAACTCTTGAGTTCTGAGAAGTCTGCATGTGTTACCCTCAAAGATTGAAGCCGTACAAGGACTTCACACCCAGGGTTGATTTAATAATGAGTAAGAGTCTCTAAGCTGTGTTTTGTCAGAAATAATTTAAGAAATTTTAATTGTTATTTCAAGGTTTTATTAGCATCTTTAAAAAAGCATCTTCTAACTCCACAGAACTACAAGGTGGTGATATTATGCCTTCTTAGTATCCTGTAGCAGTTTTTCTAGTCTGCCCTTCTGAGGACATTTTCTGCAGAGAAAAAAAATATTTTTTTAATTTGTGGGGGTGGGGTGTGCACGCACCTCTGTGGGGGGTGGGGTGTGCATGCACTTCTGTGGGGAGGGGTGTGCACGCACCTCTGTGGGGGTGGGGTGTGCACGCACTTCTGTGGGGTGGGGTGTGCACGCACCTCTGTGGGGAGGGGTGTGCACGCACTTCTGTGGGGAGGGGTGTGCACGCACCTCTGTGGGGTATGGTCACCCAAGTATGCACACGCTGAAGTGGAGGTGGGCATCCAGTGTTGACTTCTGTTGCTCTTCACTTTAAAAAAAGTTATTTACTTGTGTGTGGTGTGTGCCACAGAGTGCCATGTGGCAGTCAGAGCACAACTTGTTACCGTTTCCTCCTTCCTGTACGTGAGTCCCAGGTGTCGGGTTTGGCAGCCAGGGTCTTTACCCACCGCGCCACCGTCTCACATGCCCCCCAGCGTCTTTACCCACCTCAAGGTCTCACCTGCCCCCACCTTATTGAGGCAGGGTCTATACTGGCTGGCCAGTAAGCCCCCAAGACCTGCTTGACTCTGCCTCCCCTCCTCCACTAACACTGGAGTTACAAACATGGGCTGACAGGTCAGGTCTTTACATGGGAGCTGAGAAGCTACACTCAGGTCCTTGTGCTGACAGAACGAGCGGTTTATACACTGAGCCCTCTCTCCAGCCCCGCAATTCTTTTAAATAATGGAACAGCCCATCAAGGAAGGATGTAGAAGAGTTCTAAAGTGTTGTGTCGCACATCTGCCTACGGATGTACTACGTCAGTAATGTATGGAAAATGGTGACTGTTTCTGTGAGTAGTATTTGGAGACATGATCCAGCTCAGTTTTTGTCCTATTGTGAAGTTACTGACAGATTTGTTTCATTTTGGCATGCCATAATAACCGCCCAGCTTCTAGGCAGTGGGAGCAATAACATTCCACGTGGTAACTGAATACTCTCCATGTCTGGATGGAGCAGTTCTTTTCCTTTGAGAAAACAGCTAGAAGGGCAGGCTCTAACTGAATATTGGTAGCATTCCAGGATGGCTTCAAAAGACTGGGTGGCCATGGAATCATAGAAATGAATACTGAAAAACACCTGCTCCCTGGCCTGTAACTTAATACTCCTATTATACATGAGCAATCAAGACTCAGAGGGACTGACAGAAAACAGAAAAGGACGTGGTTGGGAAGACATGTTCTGGTCCCCTAACTAGCCTCCCACTCACCATCCTGCTCCTGACCCCTACTAGTAGGATCATGGGTGGGTGGGTGTACCCATGTCTGTGTGTGTACCAGTGTGTATGCAGGTGTGCTTGTGTAGAGAGTCCAGAGGCTGTTCCTCAGAAGGCATCCACCTTGGGCTTCTAAATTTCTTATATAGTATTGGTGTGTGAGTGTATGTGCGTGTGTATGTGGCCTGTGTTTGTGGAAACACATGCCCCAACATGTAGGTGGGGTTCCAAGGACAATTTTATGCAGTTGGTTCTCACCTTCCACCTTTACATGGTTTCAGGGATCAAACTTGGATCACCAGGCCTATGTAGCAACAAACATACCTGCTGAGTCATCTTGCTGGCTCTGCTTTGTATTTTTGAAACAGGATTTCTCATTGGCCCAGAGCTCCCTGATCTGGCTGAGCAGTGAGTCCCAGGGATCTGCCTGTCTCCACCTCCCAGGACTGCAATTACAAGCATGTGTCCCACATCCTGCCTTTTACATGGGTCCTGGGAACAACCTCAGGTGCCCATGCTTGCATGGCAAGCACTTTACCAACCGAGCTACCTCCCCAGCTCCCTATGAGTTTGTTTTTTTTTAAACTCACATGCCAAAGTAAACCTAGACAAGGTGAGAATATTTGGAAATCACATATCTGGTAAAAGGCTTATATTCAGATAAACAACAAATACCTAAACTTTAATAACAATCCTATTTAAAAAAATGGTCAAAAGAGCTAAAAAGACCATACCATAGGAGCCGTGGAGATAGCATACATACATACAAAAAGATAATCAATAACACTTAACATTTGTCTTTAGGGAAATCGATATTAAATAACAAGCTATCACTATACACTTACTAGAATGGCTAAAATCCAAAGTTCTGATAACATCAAATGTTGCCAAAGGTTCATAGCAAGAACCCATAAATGTGGATGAGGCTACAAAATGGTCCAAACATTCTAAAAGACGGCCTGACAGCTCACTGCAAAGGTAAGCATTGTCTTGCCACACTAACAAGCAACCACACTCCTTGGTACTTACCTGGTTGATATGAATCATGCTTAAGCATGCATATACACACAAATCTATATGTGAATGCTTACAGCTTTCACCAAACTCTGGAGAAACCACAATGTTCTTGAGTCAGAAGAACTGGGTTTCAAAAGACTTACACTTGCATGATTCCCTCATACATTGGAAAGAGCAATACACAGATAAGAAACAGAAGATGACTGATGAGGTGAACATGGGATTGTATTTAGGATGGTGAAGCTCTTCATGTGGCTATGTAGTGATGCATATTTAACACTACGAATTTGGCAAAAGTCATAGCATTTTATTATACAAAGAGTTAATGATATATGGAATTCTCCAAGATCAACCAGGAGGTCACAAAAGCCCAGGATAAGATGTAGATAAAAGAACCTAACTGAACTGCCAATGGATGTTAACAAAGGCATCAAAATGGGGTTAAGGGCTGGGGAAAAATGATGCTGAACTAAGGAAACTTGGAAATGATGACCAACAGAAAAGAACTGTGCTTGGAAGAATCCTTCAGTCTACCTGATAAAAGTTGTTTCCTCCCTGGACACACACAGACACAGTCTGTGAATGGCTCATGCCTAGGGGACACATCTACAATGTAACATCTACACAGAAGACCCAAGTATCATAGAACAAGGACCCCAGAAGGCATTAACTACATCTTAACTCTCATTAAAGAAACTCCTTCCTGCAACAGGAGACTAGGAACCCAAAAGGGCCTGAATGGCCAAACTGTGAAGATTAAGAGTCTACAGAGTATGGTTCCATAGACAGGCTGCCTATATTCAGCTTCACCCACCCAGGGCTCAGGGAACATTGCAGAAGAGGGAGTGGAAAGATTGTAAGAGCCAGGGAGGTGCTGCAAGTCCAAATGAAAATGAATCCTACAAGCTCCTGGGACCCTGTTCAGATGAACCTACAGCACTGGTATCAACATCGCAAGACCCGGCAAGCTCAACGGAATAAAAACCTGGGGTGGGGGGTGGGGAACGGGTCTAGATTTGTTAAAAAAATAAAAACAAAAAACAAAAACAAAAAACCCAGCACAGAACTTCAGAAAAGGGCAAGCAGAGCCCAATCTCTGCTGAAGACATATTGGCAGCAGATGGCAGTCAGGTGAGGAAGACCTGGCATTCTTTAGAAAAAGAGACTTTGAGGGCTGGAGAGATGGCTCAGTGGTTAAGAGCACCGACTGCTCTTGCAGAGGACCCAGGTTTGATTCCCAGCACGCACATTGCAGCTAAGAACCATCTCTAACTCCAGTTTCAGGGGAATCCGATGCCCTCTTCTGACCTCCGCAGCACTACATAACATGGGTGCACCTACTTACATGCAGACAGTACACTCGTACACATAAAATAATAAAAAAGAACAATGCAAACCTACAGTATATAATACAAAAAAAAGAGAGAGACTCTGTATAAGCTGACGAGAGCTCAGGGGATGAATTAGCACTGAGGAGTGAACAGAGAGTAATTTGGTGCAATAGACTCTAGCACAAATGACAGAGGTGTGAATTCAGTGGGACTGGGAGGACAGGGAGGGTTCCAAAGGAGAAGCATTATAATGGCAATTAAGACTGACTGAAAAATTATGTATGAAACAAAAATAAATTCAATAAAAAAGGAAAAAAGATGTATATCTGAGTGATAGAGGGTGGTATAAGACAATGTGAAAAAATACTAATATTCATGGATTATATAAAAAAAGTTGTTTCCATGCAAATAAGTGTACACCAGGAATAAAGGCATAAGTAGAGGGATGGTGGAGAGGGATGGGGACAAGGCTGCCTCACAGTTGGAAAGGGAGCTTACAGACAAGCGAGAGAGGGAGTGAGCCATGAGGTCCTGAACCAGAGTCAGGAACAGTCATGAATTCTTGTTTAATTTGGTGAAGACATGAGCCCATAGACCGCGAAGGGCATAGGTGTCTGCTTGGTGACTGGATACATATATCTTTTCTAGTTCTGTCTTCTGGGAAACCTACAAACAGCAACACTATAGTAGCAACAAGCACACCCAGCGCTCAGACCTTTGTTTCTAATACCCCTCTGATTAAAGGGAACCAGGACTTGCACAAATTGCTCAGGCTGGTGCATTCTACAATACCAGAGAGACAGAAATGCTCAAAAACAAACATTAATGTTCATATGTGAAAGGGACACAGAATCCAAATGAAAAACTCCAAATGACCAAAACTAGAACAGTCTGTGGAACCAAAGAATTCATGTACTATTGAATTATATCCAAGGTTTATGACAAATATCTATTTATAGCTGCATGAATTCATGCTGAGATAAATAATTCAATAAATAAGTAAAGGATAATAGGCAAATAAAAGAATTCCAAATAATTTATGTGGATACTGTGCTCTCAAGAAGATGGAGCAGAGGTCCTGGATCCCTGACGGTGGGACACACACAGGAAGGGACTTCTGAACACTCGGGAAGGAAGCGTTCCTACTGAGATCCCTCAAACGCTGCTTTACCAGTGATGAGGGACATTCCAAGCATGTCCTCTCTCCCTTCATGTCTCTGGTCTTCTTTCCTCCAACTCCAAACTTCCCTATGCATGAGGAAAACCTTAGAAAGCCCAGACTGAGCAATACTTAGTCACCACTTATTAAGCTATTAAAATTGTTTTTTTAAAGGAAAACCCAAGAGACTGTCCCAGGCTCTAAAAGGTCCCTAAGGAGACAGCACTTAATATCACAGGGCATCCTGCAACAAAGGACTAATGGTAGGAGATGACTGGAATCCAAATGATTATGGATTCAGGTAGTATTAATGTATCACTATTGGTTCATTAACTGTAACAAATATATCATGAGTGGAGGAAACTTGGTGCTAAATGAATACTTCCTGCAATGTCTTTGCAGGTTTAAGAAATCCTGAAAGTGTGCTAAAATAAGAAGGTTATTAAAAAAAAAAAAAAAACACAAAAAACACCCACTTGCCTGGACGCCACCTGAAGAGATCTGGATTCTGCCAGTATGAGAACATAACCACATACAGAAGCTGATGGGAACACCACATGACAGGCGAAATTTGTTTTGAAAATAATTTCTCCCATTTAACCAGCTCTTTGCTAAGCACCCAACGCACTCATTCTGTCCAACTCGTTCATTCTGTCACGCACCAATACACATTTACAGAGGGCCTAACCTCTCCAGAGAGTCTACAAAAGACTGGGAATTCAAATGCAACACACCACTCTTTTTTTTTTTAAACAATGGGTCACAGGCCATTAGTAACTCATGAAATCAATGTAGGAGGTCATGACCAGCTTTTTAAATTTTTCTTACCGAAAAGAAAGACTTGAGTATCAGAATGTTATGGGCTTCCTCTTTTTAAAAAAGTGTATCATCAGAACATAATAAACATAATAAAGGGTTGGGAATTACACGGTTTGTATTTATTTTGTGTACATGTGTCCTAGATAATGCCTAAAGAGTTTAATATTTTATTTTTATTTTATGTATATGAGTGTATTGCCTACATGTATGTACATGCACCTGTGCATGTCAGGCAGTGCTCCCAGAGGTTGGAAGAGAGTGAAAGATCCCCTGGAACTGGAGTTACAGATGGTTGTTAGCCACCATAAGGGTGCTGAGGACCAAACTGAAGGCTTCTGCAAGAGCACCCAGTGCTCCCAACTGCTGAGCCATCTCTGTTTCCACCAGCACTTCTTAATGCAGATTAAAACTAAGAGTTTGAGACCCTGCCTCAAAAATACAAAAAATAAAAATAAAGAGCTTAAAGACTACTACAGTGGATTGCCACATTGACAAGCAACCACACTCCTTGATTTTACCTGGTCGATCTGAATCATGCTTAAGCATGCATATACACAAAAAACCTACATGTGAATGTTTATAGATTATGGCCCTGGCTTCAAGGAACTTTGGTATATTAAAAAAAAAAGACAAATCTTAAAAAAGATTCATCTATAGTATGATGAAACTTTTATGATTTGCACACAAAAAAGTAGTCCCATGTTTACTCATTCACACAACCTTAACCCAAGAAGTATCTCTGCATATTATTTACTGGCAGTCCATTCCACCACACAACCCAAAGAACTTAAGACGAATGCCCAGCTCTATTGCTGCACAAATTTCTCTATAAAGAAATTTCCGATGGTGTATTTTTATTGAAACCCTCATTTTTATAAATTACTGATAATTCAACTATACCCAAGGCCCTAGTTTATCTGAAATTCTTTCATTGTTGTTTCAAGTTAAACACATTTTTATAACTCCACATCCCTTTCACATAAACAGAGGAAAGCTCAAGTTCTGTTTCTGCTTCAAGATTTGGCTGGAAAAGTTCTGATCAAAAGTTAGAAAAAAATGAGACTGGGGATATAGCTCAGTGCTATAGCACTTGCCAGGCATGTTTGAGGCCCTAGGATCAATCCCTAGCACTACTAAATAAATATTGAACAAGCAATCTGTCCATTTAAGATTTCCAGGTTGGTTCAATTTACTTTGCCTTTTCAAAGAAAATTAAGTACATTAACAAAATGCACTTTTAGTCGAACACTATTTTATCAGAAGTACAGTCCTAAATCTGTAATTCTTTAAAGGTATAAAAATCCAGAATTAAAATGAATGCAGGTAAGGATTTTCTTTCTTCTACAATTCCATGAGAAAAGATAGGGAGGAATAGAAATCAGGAAGAGCAAGTAGGAATTCACAGGAGGGAAGTACCACAGGGGACGAGTGATAGGAGGTGATAAGTAAAGCAGAAGACTGGCTGGAGAATGGCTCAGTAGTCAGAGTACTCTCCCAGCACCCATATCAGGCAGCTCCCATCTGCCTATAACTCCAGACCCAAGGGATCCGACACCCTCTTCTGGCCTCTATGTACACCAGTACACATGTGCACAGACACAGACAAGACACATGCACACACATACACACACATAAAGTAAAATAAATCCTTTTTAAAAAATTAAAAGGATGAAAAAAAATTACAAGGATGAAACTGGACATGCTGGTACACACTTTTAATCCCAGCACTCAAGAGGCAGAGGCAGGCAATCACTGTGAGTCCAAAGTCAGCCTAGTATACATAGTGAGTTTCAGGACAACTGGGGCTACAGGAAGACCATGTTACAAAAAAAAATAAACAAACAAATAAATAAAAGGATGAAGCCAGATGTGGTGGTGCAATGCTTTAATCCCAGCACTCTGGAGGCAGAGGGAGGTGGATCTCTGAGTTCAAGGCCAGCTGGAGCTACAAGGAAACCCTGTCTTCAAAAAGACCAAAAAAAAAAAAATTAGGAGAGACAAAACACTCAAAGCAGAGACACTGAACAAAAACAAAATGACAAGCAAGCCCACCCTAATCGCAGCACCAACTGTAGCATACTGGACAAAAGCTGCAGAGGAGTCAACAAATTTTGAGACTGCTAGTGGACTTACGGAAATGTCAATGTTCCTTTTCAGAAACAAGGTCAGGCATTTAAAACTCTGTTTACTGGGAAACAAGCACTTTGCTCTGCCAGGGAAATGTTAATCATTTCATTTAAGAGTCTCCGTTTGTCCAGTCTTATACATATGTGCACAAACTCACATGCAATCAGACCCTGAAGCAAAGGTTTTGCTGAGGTATCCATACCCTCCTCCCTGCCAACCACCTTGGAGGAGCATTAATTTTCATATGAGAACAAACAGGTACCTTGCAGGGCTTTGGGAGGGGGGGGACAAGGAAATATAAAGAAATCAAAACTCCAAAATGCGCAGGATGGTCCCTTTGAAATCTCAGCACCTGAGAGAATTCAACTAAAGGCTCATGTGGTTCTTTATCACTTTCACTTATTATAATTTTATGCTATAACAGAAGCAAGGTTCCTTTGTGAAGTTAATTATTTAACCACATACAGTTACTATATTACCCATTAACTTATCAAACACATATTCCTTTTGAATTTTCTAAAATTAACTGTTACCCTTAACAGCACCAGAGTGAATAGGAGTTGTTAGAAATCTTAAGAGTGAAATATACATCTCTTCCATTATTTGTTTTTAAGTCAGATCTCTGCCTTCTCCTGATGGAAATCTTCCATCCTAATTGTGGCAGTAGCTCCAAGCATGAACAGATTTGTCAAAACTCAAGCTGTACAATGACTCTGTTTATATTTTATGACAGCTTCTAGCAGAACTCAACAAGCCTGGGAGGGAGGGAGGGAGGGAGGGAGGGAGAGAGAGAGAGAGAGAGAGAGAGAGAGAGAGAGAGAGAGAGAGAGAGAGAGATCCCTGTTAGGAAGAAGAATTCAGAAGAGGAATATTTACTACCATGATCTGATTTTAGAGCACTGTTGCAATGTGAAGCAGCCTTCTCTACAATGAAATACATAAAAGGGAACACTCCCTGTGATCCTGATATCTGACTCTAAAGAAAAAGAAAATCTGGACAAACTAGCTCTACTCAGACAAGTAACCATCTTTTGTTTGTCCGTTTTTCTTCCTATCCTGGGCTACTAAGAGTGAGCAAAATCTCACATACCCAAAGCAAGTGGACCCTATACAAACTTACTTTAAAAATTTTTATTTGGTTTACTTGCATGAATATGTGCATGTGTGTGTATGTGTGTATGTGTGTATGATGGGAGGAAGCACACAGTAGAAATCAGAGGACCATTTTCTTTCCATCTTTACATGGGTTCAGTTGATCAAATTCAGGTCATCAGGCTTCTTCATTCTGTGATTTACCCACTGAGCCAACTTGCCAGCCCACAAAAGTATATTATATGCATTCTAGGAGTTGTAGTTTTTCTCCTTATAAAAAGATATAATTGTTTTGGAAGTTTATGATAGAGCCAGGCATGGCAGCACATGCCTCTGATCCTAGAATTTTGGAGGCTGAGACAAGAGACTGTGCAAGTTCAAGGCTATCCTGGGCTATGTAGTAGAGAGTACTCAGAGGAAAAACAAAACAAAACCCAGGCTATGGTGGCATATACCTGTAATTCCAGGAGGTAGAGGTGGGAAGATGAGGTATTCAAAGCCATCTTTGGCTACATAGTGAGTTCAAGGCCAGCCTTGGCTACATGAGACATTTTCTAAAAATAAACATATCAACAGTTTATGACAAACAGGACAATATTTAAAATAATAAGGTAATGTCATCATCCAATTATAAATACACTTTCCATTTTTCTTTTTCTATATTTATATAATAGAAAAGACCTGGTGTAGATAAGATTTTATCTCTGTACTCAACTTGAACAATTATCTCCCCATACATTTACCTGTAAATATATTATGACTATACATTGGGTAACTTCCTGTGAATATACTCACATGGGATCCATTTAGCTGTATCACAACTAAAACACTATTCTCTAATTTTGAAACTTTTTATTATCAACTTTTAGGAATTTACAAAGAATACAATGCATATCTTTACCAATAAATCCTTTGACATGGTTAAAGTTGTATCCTAAGGCAAGGCAACCATACCTAAGTTTGACAGGAATTCCAAAAGCTGTGAGTGAAAAAAGATTGATAAATTTAACATACAACAAAGTCAGATTCTCTGCATGATCAAACAGACCATGAATGCATGCTGAGGTGGAGGTGGGGAGACTGCAGTTCATGAGAAAGGGCTAATTTCCTTACTCTATGGAAAGTTTCTACAGATCCCTAGGGGAAAAGAACCTTGATAAATGAACAAAGGCTATGAACAGACACATCTCAGTGAAGAAGTTAGAGATAGCACTAAAGCCTATAAAAGATGCCCCTCATAAAAGAAATGCAAATCAAGCTGGGTGTGGTGGTGCACGCCTTTAATCCTTTAATCCTAGCACTTGGGAGGCAGAGGCAGGTGGATCTTTGTGAGTTCAAGGCCATCCTGGTCTACAGAGTGAGTTCCAGGACAGCTGGGGCTACAGGGAGACCCTGTCTGGAAAAAACCAAAAAAAAAAAAAAGAAAGAAATGGCAAATCAGAACTATTCAGAGGGTTTTTTTTCATTATCAGATTGTAAATGTCCAAATTCTGCTCTCTCTAGTCGCCTTCTCTCCTTCTCTCTCTCTCTCTCTCTCTCTCTCCTCTCTCTCCAAACACACACACACACACACACACACCCCGTCAAGAGTTTTGGAGACAGGCATTCTGCCAGTTTTTTTTTTTTTTGTTTTTTTTTGTCTTTTGGAGACAGGGTCTCCCTGTAGCCCCAGCTGTCCTGGAACTCACTCTGTAGACCAGGCTGGCCTTGAACTCACAAAGATCCACCTGTCTCTGCCTCCCAAGTGCTAGGATTAAAGGCGTGCGCCACCACGCCTGGCTATTGTAAGGATACATTACACAGCCTTATGATGGGCAATTGGGAAATACCTATCACAATCCCACTTTTAAGAATATAGATCAGTGCAGCTCTTAGTTCTCATTAGAGAAGCTTCTTTATGCAGCAGATGACAATTAACACAGAGACTCACAATGGGTCAAAGTGTAAAGAATGGACCTCTGTGAGAGCTCAGCCACAAATGGGACACCATATCACATATGCTGTCCCTCCAAGGTTTAGGGAACATCTTGGAGGAGGGGTAGAAAGATTTAAGAGGTAGAGGTCAGAGGACATAAGCCTGTACCACTCATTAACTCACAGCAGCTGTGGTGGCCTGAGCAAGACCTGCACAGGATCAAGCCCACCAATATTCTACCATGAACCCTACTTAGGTGAAGAACTACTGACAAGTGATGGCTGCAAGGAGAGGGAGAGTCAGTTTTCTTTAGGGTGTTTTCCCTGGTATATTGACCATGCTCAGTGGATGGTCCGACACCCATGTGTATATAGACAGCACTAATTGGGCTCAGTGGATATGGTGGTTTGAATGAGAAACGTCCCCTATAGGTTCAAGTACTTGCACACTTTGTCCCCAGTTAGTGGCGCTATTTGGAAGGTCACAGAATCTTTAGGAGATGTAAGCCTTGCTGGAGGAAGTGCGCCACTGCCGGTGGTCTTTGAGAGTTTAAAGCCCCACTACCTGTTTGCTGTCTCTACTTCATGTTTGTTCAAGAGGTGAGCATCAGTCCAACACCTGCCCAAATTTTCACAATTCCAAACTGTGTTTTCCAATAGTCTATTAAAACACCCAGCCAAACGAAGTGGTGAAAATACTGGCAGGTCAGGGTAAGAGGATGGCACAATCCAGACCAGGCTGAGCTTGAGCAAGACTCTATTTAAACAAAACAACAAAAGAAAACCAAAAGCAAACAATTTCGGGAGTTGCATCTGTCACTCTAGCATAACAAGTAACATCCTTAGGCATAACCTACTGACTAAACATTTACAAAGTAGACATAAAAATAAAAACTGAAATCATGTTCAAATGAGTCATTATGAATATGTATTACATTAAAATCAAAATGCCTGATTTGGTGTACATGTGTTTAATCTCAGCACTTGGGAGGCAGAGGCAGGCAGATCTCTGTGAGTTCAAGTCCAGCCTAGCCTACATTGCGAGCTCCCCCAGCTGGGGCTACAGGAAGACCCTGTCTTAAAAAGACCAAAATAAATAAATAAATTAATTAATTAAACAAACCTATGGATACTTTAATTCAGATGTCTAATAAATTGCCTTAATTAGATGCTTTATTTCTCTAAATTCCTCTCTATATTACATAAATTATGTTTCAATAATAATAAAAGCACTCAATACAGGAAACCACACACACACACACACACACACACACACACACAAACAAAAGCACAAGACTCAAAAAGACCAGTCACTATGGAGTCTACAGGTTTAATGAAAAAAAGACCTGTTCAAACATATATTTTGATTCCATATAGAATCTACTGTTTTCGGGGATGGAGAGATGGCTCAGTGGTTAACAGCACCAACTGCTCTTGCAGAGGACCCAGGTTCAATTCCCAGCACACACATGGCAGCTAAGGACCATGTGGGTGACTCCAGTTCCAGGGGCATCCGACGCCCTCTTCTGACCTCCGCAGCATTGCGTGACACTGGTGCACCAACCTACATGCAGACAGTACACTCATACACATAAAAAAATTATAATGGACTGGAGAGATGGCATAGTGGTTAAGAGCGCTGACTGCTCTTGCAGAGGACCCGGGCTCGATCCCTAGCACCCATATGGCGGCTGAGAACCGTCTGTAACTCCAATTCCAGGTTAACTCCAGTTCCAGGGGAATCCGACACCCTCTTCTGACCTCCATGGCATTGCACGACACGGGTGCACAAACCTACATGTAGACAGTACATTCATACACATAAAAAAGAAATAAAATTTAAAAATAATAAATTAAATAAAGAGACAAAATGAAAAAATATTTTAAAAGAATCTACTATTTTCATCTCATAAACTCTACCTCAGTACTTTGAATCTTTTAGAAACATGCACACGTGCATGAAATTCAAGAGACTGAAAAGTACTGCTTTGATTAGTTGACTCACATTTTTATGGTGTTTTTGAGACAGGGTCTCCCTGTAGCCCCAGCTGGCCTGGAACTCAGAGATCTGCCTGCCTCTGCCTCCCAACTGCTGGGATTAAAGGCGTGTGCCACCATGCCTGGCCTAAGACAGCTCTTAGCCACCATGTGGGTGCTGGGAATCAAACCCAGGTCCTCTGCAAAAGCAGTTGGTGCTCTTAACCATTGGGTCATTTCTCCAGCCCCGCGACTCACACTACTTTTAATGATATAAGGCTACACTGCAATTTGGAAAAGGAACATGATTCACCCTGGGATGAGAAAAGGGGTGCTTGGTCCCCGGGCAGAGTCTCTTCAACACAGTGTCTCCAGTTTAGAATGATGGTATGAAAACATCTAGTCTAAACCAAACCTCCAGTCTTGAATCATGATCCTTTCTGGGCCAGCAATGTATGCAATGACACTCTGCTGGTTTGTTTTTGTTCACATGACACAAACCTAGAGTTATCTGGAAGAAGGAACCTCAATGGAGGGATTTCCTGGATCTGATGTCTGTGGGGCATCCCCTTGATTAATTGATGTAGATAGGCAGCCCACAGCGGGATCTGAGGTTGGGAGCAAGCCAGTAGGCAACGTGCCTTCATGATTTCTGCTATAGGTTCCTACCTTGAATTCCTGCCTTGACATTCCTCAGAGATGGACTGTGACTGCAAAGTATAAGACCAAATAAACCATTTCCTTCCCAAGTTGCTTTTGGCCACAGTTTTTAATCACACCAACAGAAACTTAACTAGAATACTCTTTTCTGGTCCTAGGTGGCAGTAGGAAGCAACTGATGGTTTACAGTAAGTGTGCTGTGTGGCTAAGCTGAGACGCTCAGTAGCAAATTCATTTAAACTTGAGATGTTTTAACTTACAATAGCTCTAGTCGAATGTAACACCAATGAAACTGGGCACCATCTAGACATGCAGTAGGGATATACTGTCTGTGGGGTTTAGTTCCACCTCTGTCAGGCCTAGGGCACACCACACTCATTTTTAATAGCAACCTAGGATCATGCCATACTCTGGTGAGTATGTCACCAGAGCAGTGGAAGAGGAACTGTATGTCCAAGTGAAAATGCAGTAGGAAGATGACCTTGGCAGCTCTCAACATATTCCCTCAGGCTAGAGCTGCTTAAACTTTTTCCATTTGCAACTCCTTTCCACCCAAAATGTCTTTAACTGACCCAGGTATATAGGTACATAAAGAATTAATTCTTAGATTTCAAATTAAATGTTTGATGATGTAGGACACAGAGCATCTTCAATATTTTGCAAGGTTGATCAATATTTGATCTTTATAATTGTCAGTGCTGGCAATGCTGTGCCACTACAAAATGGCAGAAGTATGTTTAGGGCCATCTCAGAAATTGTTGGAATTCTCTCCTATATCAAGCCCAAATTACCTGAAATTTATTTATTTATTTATTTATTTTTGTCTTTGTCTTTTTGAGAGAAGGTCTCCCTTTAGTTCCAGCTGACCTGGAGCTCACTATGTAGACCAGACTGACCTTGAACTCACAGAGATCCTCCTGCCTCTGCCTCCCAAGTGCTAGGATTAAAGGTGTGCACCTGCCACACCCAGCATCTGAAAAGAAATTTACATTAATAAAATAAAAACTCTTATTTGACTTCCAGCATTAGTATTACTATTTTTTTTTTTTTTTGGTCTTTTTTGAGACAGGGTCTCCCTGTAGCCCCAGCTGTCCTGGAACTCCCTCTGTAGACCAGGCTGGCCTTGAACTCACAAAGATCTGCCTGCCTCTGCCTCCTGAGTGCTAGGATTAAAGGCATGTGCCGCCACACTCGGCACATCTGAAAATTTTTATGAAATTCTAAGTCAACAACTTAAATAGAAATTTAAATTTTTAAATTTAAGTATTTTAACGCAATGAAATCCAAAGATATTTGATACTTAGATTCTTAAAAATGACAGTAGGGGCCAGCGTCATCCTAAGTGCATAGCTCAGTTGGTATGCACTATGTATGCTTCTTTGATTACCTGATTTTTGAAGGTTAAAAGTGTTGACTTGAAGGCTTAAAATATAGGTCAGAGGTAGAACCCTTGCCCAGCATGCAGGAAGCCCTGGGGTTTCATCGCCAGTCAATAAAAAAAATTAAGAACGAAAGGAAAAACAAAAGAACAAAAGAAAAAGTCTGAATCAGTTTAAAGTTAGTCTATGTGCATTTAAAACACTTAAAAATAGAAAGGTGGCCTATGAAGATTAGAGAGGAGCCAACCACTCTCAGAAATAGACTCCCTTTACACTTTTCTCTAGTCTTAGTTTTCAGCAAAGCGATTTTTGGTCATACTTTTCTATTCCAAATTACCACCTAAATCAAAATCTGACCCACATCCGTGAGTCTTGAGCACATTCCTGGCCCCCTCCTGCACTTCGCGACTATCCCAGACTCATTCAAGAAAACATGACCTCTGACACCAGAGCCAACAGCTGTAGATGAAAGCAGTTAAGTTGCTGAAGGAAAACAAAAGCTATTTTTCTAATATTACAGCACAGTACTGAAAGTTGGAAAGGTGTTTCCCCTTTTAAAGGTCTTCTGTGTAGGACTTTTTATAGCCTTCCCAATGTCTCCTCCCCAGAAGGAACAAACTCATGAGCCTAAAATGGAGATGTAATTTTCAAAGATATTAATAATGAGATGTGGAGAGGTTCCAGAGGATTCTGTAAGAGCCATTAACAGATGCCCAAAAGGACAGCCTTCATCCCCTTAAAATCCAGGATGTGTCACAGCAGCCAGGGCAGGATCAGCCACAGCGGAGCAGACGAGCACATAGAACTGAATTTAGAATGATGAGCCCTTCATGTCAGTTGTAGACCCTTCAGCACCAGGACTCCCAGTGCCAGGGTCTTTCTGTGCACACTGCTGTCGGCTGGGCTCACCAGATCTTCCACCAGGATCATGGAAAACCAGCTCAGATCATGGGCAGCAGTCACTCCTACTTACAGCCCTAACACACACAGGTGCCTCCAAAACTCTATGGCCATTCATCCTGCCAGCCTCCCGCCGACCATCTCCGAAGTGGTAGCAGGTAAGCAGATGCATTTGACTGAAGTCATCCAACCTCACCAGGTAGTATGTTTTTTCCCACTTGGGGCTAATTAGCCTATGCACAAACTCCATTTCATGCTGTGTCCTTTATGTGTCTGAAATAACTTCTGAAACTGAAAATCACACATCTAGTAAAAGGGTCTAAGCAGACAAGTCCCCAAAGAAGTTGTCGGCAAGTTTAGAGTCTAGTTTTCTTTACCCCACATCCCATCTTCCCTGTTGTCTAAACACTTTCCCTCATCATTTTTCTGCAGCCCCTTTAATATTACTCCCACCTTTTCATCCATGGCCACCGTTAAGCTTCTGAGATTAACACAACGAAATATTAAAGCAACTTTAAAAAAAATTGTGCAAAAAAATAACTTCTTTAAATACTGTTTTTATTTTATGTGGATCTAAAACCAGTAAGAATGGAGTAAACATTTAAATCTCCTCTTTTTAAAAACAGCCCACAGGGCGTGGTGGCGCACGCCTTTAATCCTAGCACTTTGGAGGCAGAGGCAGGTGGATCTTTGTGAGTTTAAGGCCAGCCTGGTCTACAGAGGGAGTTCCAGGACAGCTGAAGCTACAGGGAGACCCCTTTCTTGAGTTAATTTTAGACACAACTGAAACTTTTTCAAAGGTAAAATGACACAATGCCTAGTCATTGTTAAAAGATGTAGTCATAAAAAGCAAAAGTCATTTCCATTTTAGAACATCAGTCTTTGATTACACTTGAATGTTAGCAGATGGGGGGGGGGTTAAAACCGAACTGTGTGGCTTCTATGGAGGGAGTCGCCTTCCCAGCTTGGGTAGGCTGCTGCCAGGCCTGTACCACCTCCAACACCCAGGCAGTGGCTCTCCTCCCAGAGCCTCACAGCACTTAGTTCCCTGTGTACCTTTACCATCATCAGAACCTGTTTACCATGATTTCTGAGCCTGCTTAGACATTAGGCTCTCCCATTAGATGGAGAGAGACAGAAAAGGAGGAGATGGAGGGAGGGAGGGAGGCATTTTTTCATCTTTGAATTCCGAGAAGGCTGGGTCTGCGAAGCTCAACACAGGTACACTGAATAATGAAACAAATTCACATTTAACTGGAAAACATGTGGCTTTCGAAAGACAGACTTGGGTTACCATAGGCCAAGGCACTTAGGATAATCAAGAGCCAACCAACACCTAACAGAAAGTAAAGCCTTTAGTTCTCAGTAAGATGCAGTACACAGGCTGCGTTTTTTCAAAGGGTCCTTCAAGGCTGCATCTGGCTTGCTTTTCTTCCTGGTGATAATGATTGACAGATGACGCCCAACATCCACAAAGACCTGATCACTTGAAAACTAACTCTCATCTCCTTCCAGGGACAAGGGTAAACTCCCCACACTCCAACTTGGCCCAAACATGGCAAAGCTTGAATCTGTTTCCTGTTGCACCAGTTTCTTTTTTTTTTTTTTTTTTTTTTTTTTTTTTTTGGACGTCTCTTTTCACACACGTCCCTCCATCCAGGAACTACTTCTTAGGGATCAGCTCACAGATGAGAAAGCAATTGTGCCTAAAATATGTTCAAGGTCACAGTAAATGGAACTCAGCTTGCTGACTCCTGATTCCTAGGAGGAATTCCCAGAAAAACCCTCAGGATAAGCTTTTAGTAGGTTGCACATTTGGACCTCTGGAGTGAGGCCGACAGCTGTTCTGAAAACAAAACAGCAAAACAAAAGCTCTGCAGATGACAGTATTTATTCCCCTAAACACCCAGAAATGAGTTGCTGAGACCTTCAGACGCTCAATACTACTACGCTGGAGAAATCCCCACCGCTGTCACTTCGTTTTGCTGTTCAGCAGGAGTGGCTGCTTTGGTCCCCACTGGGTAAAGGAAACCAGCACCAGATGGTGGCTTTCCTGTGCGCACAGCCCTGACCCTCACGGTCACCACCCAGCGGCCACTTTCTTCCCGGCCTGGCTGGGACTTTGACATTATCACTTCGGGGTGGTTCGGGAACAGGGTGTGTGGTCCGGGAACAGGGTGTGTGGTCCTCGCCTGGGCACGCGCAGCGGTGGGCAAGGGCACATGCCCTCGGATGGCCGCTTCGGCCCCGTGCCACCCACCCCGGCCCGCGCAAGACCAGGAGAAATGGGAAGAGCGGCAACTGCACAAAGGCGGCCACGTCCCCGTGTGCCCCGCGGTTACCACGCAGGCAGCTGCCCCGTCGTGCGCCCTCGTCAGGCCTGAGTGGCGCTGCACGGCACGTGGCACCTGCTGCCCCGCGCGTCCATAAGAGCGCACGCGCGGTCTCCATCAGAACCTCCTCACCTCATGTAGCTGCGTCCCAGCGGAGTTCCGGCATTTGCAAAACTCCGGCGCCGGATACCCGGGATACCCGTGGTGGCGCAGGATGTGAACAGGGACCTGAGCTGGGCGTGCTGCGAGTCGAAGGTTTCGCAGCACCAAAAAGGAGAAGGGGAAAGGGGAGGAAGGAGAGGAAGAGGCGGGCACGGAACTCGGCGGTTCCCTCCCTCTCCGTCCTCCCCACCCCAGCCTGCTCGCCTTGGAGGCGCGGAACCTCGGAACTTTCCTCCATATCCAAGGTGACCACCTTGGACTAGAGAGTGGACTAGAGCGATCCCCTTCAGCCGCGAGGCCAGTGAGCTCTGGGGTCCGCGCCACATGGTGGGAATCTTGGACCGTCTAACTTGACTCCTCTTCAGCAGAAGGGAAGTCACTTTATCCTCCCACAGGTCGTTGGATCCTGAAGCTTACAAGTTGCGAGGAGAAAGCCTCCAGGGAGAATAAAAGATTCTGTCTTCAGGGCAGGAACACAACTTTTAATGACCATTAGCTTCAGCTGCCAACTCGCTTCTCCGCCCTCTCTTAAAGTTGTTGCAAGAATTAAATGAGCTGAGTCTGTGAGAGGCCTTACATAGGGGCCTGGCACACTCAGCAGGTGCCCTGTTTATGGGGTTAATATCTCCGTAGCTACTCAGGTGGGCCTTGGAGAGGTGCGTAGAGTGCATAGGATGTTCCTTCACTCTCCCGCCAAGGTGTGCACAGCAGAATGGTGATTTTAGACCTCTGGAAACGAAGGGGCAGAGAAGCCACACAGCTTCCTCATGGCCCTGCAGAACCCAGTTTTGCCACATTTCAAGTACTAGGTTTTTCCAGTTCCATCTCACCAATAGCGATATGTAAATAGGTTACTATAACTTGTTGGGGCAAGAAAAAGATGAAATGCCCCATGAAAGTACACAGTGCCTCAGAAGGAACTGTTTCTGAACTTTGACTGGAAACTTCGCCTGGCTGAGCAGCAAGAAGCAAATGAAGGTCTGTTCTCTAGACCAAGAGCCCGGCTGCAGCAACAGCACAAGGCTTTGCTTTCCCTCCCGGTTACAGGGGCTTGTTCTGCTAGGGCGTTGACTTTTTCTATGTATCATTCATACCACTGTAACTGAGATTTATGGGCTTTAGAAACGAAGGCAAAGCAACATAAAAGAAAGGAACCCCTTTGTGCTTGGTGTTTCTTTGTCTTTGAAAACCAGCATCTCCTGTTCTAGTCACTCTCCAGTCATTGGTGAAAACTCACAAGTATTTTATATGTTTTTATTTATGTGTATGTTACCTATGTGTGGATGCCCACAGAGTCCAGAAGAGGGTATCAGATCCCTAGAACTGGAGTTACAGGTGGTTGTGAGCAGCCCTATGTGGGTGCTGGGAACTGAACTCAGATCCTCTGGAAAGGCAGCAAGCCTCAACCAGTGAGTGCCCCCATGAGTATTTTAACTTGTCTAAGTTGAAACAGATAGCCAGGATTTGAGCCTAGTTTTTCCTGGGTCTTAAACTTAGCTTATATTCTGGTCCATGGGAAGAAAAATAATAAACTGAAAATCTGATTTGTTTATGACTTACAAAGTAGGAGATGGGGGACACATCAAATTCTGACAGTCACTTAAAAATAGCAGGATAAATCTCAAATTTGGTTTTCTAAAATGAGAAGTCTAGCACAGTTCAGGGACAGCAGGAAAGCCACTGGATAAATTAATTCATAAGAGATTTGACTATATTTAGTGCTGCCTCTTAAATCAGTCTTTGATTTTTTATTTTAATGCATATAAGTGCTTTGCTTGCCTGTATTTAAGTGCACCTGTTTCGTACAGTACTGGCAGAGGCCGGAAGAGGGTGTTGGATCCCTGGAACTGGAGTTACAGATGGTTATTAGCCACCGTGTAGGTTCTGGGAACTGAACCCAGGTCCTCTGCAAGAGCAGCCAAGCCATCTCCTTAGTCCCAGGATTTGATTCTTTTTTGGGTATGTGTTGCCTTAACAAAACAGATAAAATATATTTTAGATGGGAGCTCCACCCCGAGTACCCCAACATGTCAGTTCTGTTGAGTCTGGGCACAGGCAAGGATGGGAAGTTGCAGATTTAAACAAAGAAGACAGGTTCACCACTTCTCCCCTGGCAGGGAAGCATTTACACAGGAAGTGAACTTTCAAAGAGTTTCAAAAACAAGTTCAATAAAGGAAGTGAGAGGGGGCATTTGTATAACTTTCAAGGAATGGGTGAACTTTTTCAGAGGGTGAGAGGAGGTGAAGAACAGCAGCTCAAAGGAACAAGAGCTAGGTTTAGCAAGCTGACTGGAGATCCATGCTCCTTAGCACTGTGCAGGAGAGTGAAACCCTATCATTTAAAAAAAATTTTTTTTAATTTTATTTATTTATTATGTGTATGAATGTACTGTCTGCATGTAGCTTTGTGCACCCACATGGTGCAATGCTGCAGAGGTCATAAGGGGGTGTTGGATTCCCCTGGAACTGGAGTTAAAGACAGTTTTCAGCTGCCATGTGGGTGCTGGGGATGAATCCGGGTCCTCTGCAAGAAGAGTGTATTAGTCACTTTTCTGTTGCTGTGATAAAACCACCATGAGCAAGGGAACTTATAAAAGGAAGAGTTTGTTTGAGCTTACGATTCCAGGGAATCAGAGTCCATTGTGGCGGGAAGCATGGTGGCCGGGGCTGGAGAAGCAAGCCGAGGGTCACATCTTGCAATGAGCACAGGAAGCAGAGAGAGCCTCTAGAGACTAGCAAGGCTTGTTAAACTCACTAAGCCTGCCCCCAATAACGTACTTCCTCCAGCATGGCCACACCTTCTAAGACCTCCAAGAACAGTGCCACCAACTGGAGACAAAATGTCTGAATGCTTAAAGCCTATGGGGGGACACTCTCATTCAAACCACCACAAACAGTCAGCACTCTTAACCGCTAGGCCATCTCTCTAGCCCCAAACCCTATCATTTTAATAGTGTAGGCTACAGCATGGTTTCTTAAAGGTTCTGCTAAGTGAGGCTCCTGAGTTTCCAGCACATTCATTCCTTGGCACAGGATGATGGAGAGTACAGCTCTGCTGAGTTACCTAGTTAGGACAACACATTTGCAAATGTCCTAAACCAGAGTCCTAAAGAAATTCATCTGAGATGATTTAAAAAGAAAACAAAAACAAACAGAAAACCTCCATCTTGGAGGGAAGCTGGGTAAATAATAGAGTGTTTGGAAAAGGAGGTAAAACAGTCTATCCTGCTCAGGATTATTAAGCTATCATTAAGCTCAGGAAGTAAACAATCAAATCACTTCAGGAAGTCCCTAAAATTGACCAGGTTAACTAGGCCCCACCCTCTCCAAAGCCACCGACACAGCCTCCAATCAGCCTAGCTTCCCTGAAGAGTCAGAGCATCCACCTGCTTGGAAAGGAGACTACCCAACCTGCTGAGCTGCCTGTGGGCTGGGCACTGCACTCCAGGCTTCCTGCTTTCCTGAGCTGTCACCCATGTGGGGGTGGGCTTTGGTGAGGCATGTGTCTTTGACTCATTTCTGCTCCTCTAAGAAACCCCAAGGGAATGGAGAGATGGCTCAGTGAGTAAGAGCACTGACTGCTCTTGCAGAGGACCTAGGTTTAGTTCCCAGCATCCACATGGCAACTAAAAACTAACTTCAGTTTCCGTGGATCCAACACCCTCTTCTGATCTCCATGGGCATTGAATGACATAGGTATACCTACCTACATGCAAGCAATACGTGTACACATAAAATAGAAATAAACTTAAAAAACAGTAAAACTCATTGGTTCACAAAGTTGTGCTTTAGTGGTATCCTTCTTGGATCTGTCATTGGTTCCCTATCTGAGGTTAGTAGACATCTGTTCATGTTTCCCCAGGAAGAGTTCACAACAGCCAGGCCAGCAGGGCTTCAGCTTCTGGATCTTTAGCTGTGTAGAGTTTGTATACCTTAATGTACCCTCAACTACCTTTCACACACCAAAGTCCAGACCAGAGCATCCTCTGTGGATGAGGGCACCAACTGGACTTGGGAGGTACTCTGAGCTGCCTACTAAAAAGTAGCACAAAGTGCTGGGGGCATGTGGCCCCAAGTGTCCACCCAGCACCCACACCAAAGAGCCCCTGTCTTGGCTCAATGCTTCTCCACACATGGCATTCATGAGCAATGCTAGGGTCATGTCACAGTGCCCAGAATCTGTTCTGTCTGGGTTCTGCACACAGCCATTGGCATTTGGAGGTCCTCTGAATGGGTGGAACATAAAGATCTCTGTTCCCTGCTCCAGTTCAAACTGTGTGGCCTGGCATGACGCCAATAATAGAATCTGTGCAGGTGCATGGGGTAGGATGGAGTGACAGCAACAGCCAGCTCCTGCCTGGAATTGCGGGGCTTACAATCCAAAGGGATGTTCATGGCAAAGAAGTCATAGCAGGGGAGCCAGAGGCAACTGGTCACATCGCCCCTGGTCGGGGGACAGGCGGAGTCTAGTGCTCGGCTTGCTCACTCGCTCCTTTTTCATTCAGTCCAGGATCCCAGTCTATGAGATGGTGCCACCTACGGTTAAGACGGGTCTTCCTACCTCAATTAACTTAATCCAGATAGTCCCTCACAGGTTGGAAAGCTAGCCTAAACTAGATAATCCATTACAGGTGTCCTTGGCGGCATGTTTCATAGGGGATTTTGGATCCTGTCAAGCTGGCAATCGATATCGACCATCATAGTTGCTAACTGACTACAGCAGAATTTGTGTACTCGTTATTTTCTGTCCATACACCTGAGAGAAAAGCGAGGATTGCAAATAACTCTAAGAAAATCTCTTACACGTCTAAGCGCATGCATTATTAAGAAACTAAAGGATATCTTACGGGAAATTATCTGTCCTTTCAAAGATCTGGACTGTGTGCTGAGGGAATAAGAGGAGCTGTGGCAGAAAATCTGTCTCCACCTTCTGTGCTTCTGGGGCACCTGGCTCCCCTGATGCTCCCCCTCTCCTTTCCCTCCGGTCACCAGTAAGAGCTCCATAAATCACTGCTAAACATGCAGATGCCAGTCTGTATCCCTGAATGATGCTCAGTCACTGTTCTAGTTTGCTTGTCCGCTGCTGTTGCAAAACATTCTGACCAAAACCAACTTGGGGAGGAAAGGATTTATCTGGCTTACATCTCCTAGATCACAGTTCATCACTAAGAAGAGCCCAAGGTAGGAATGCTTGGCAAGAACTTGGAGGCAGGAGCTGAAGCACAGGCCAAGGAAGAACGCTGCTTACTGGCTAGCTCCACTGGCCTGTGCTCAGCCTGCTTTCTTATATAACAATAACACTCCTGTTCAGGAGTGGCACTGTCCACAGTGGACTGGGCCCTCCCATATCACTCACCAATCAAGAAAATAGTCCACAGATATTTCCATGGGCCAGTCTAATGGAGGCAATTCCCCAATTGAGTCTCCCTCAAACCAGGTGTGCAAGTTGACAACTACAGCTATCAGCACAGTCACATACCTGTGCACCTGTGATACATCTACCCCATGGTGTTCACCAGCCCCCTTGCTCAGTATTCACAATGAACTCAGCATCTTGTCATGGTAGCTACTTTCAAGCTGGGTGTGGTAGCACCTGCTTTCTAGGACTCAGGAGGCTGATGCTGAAAGAGTATGAATTTAAGGCCAGTCTGGGCTATACAGTGAGACTCTTAGAAAAACAATAACATCTTCAAAATTAGTTTTTATCTTTGAATCTTCATAATTTGAACACCACCACTATTGTCCCACTCACATTTGAAAGCCAGGTGCCTTCCTACATCCCCCTTTCTTCACTGTGTCTCCCAAACTCTATTAAAAGTATACTTAGACTAAACTTGGCATATTTATTTTTATGATAGATGTCTCATTTGTCTTCAATTATAAGAAGTGACAATTTTTAATAAAAGTTGCAAAAATTAAATTTGAACAGTAATCTATAGATGTCTTGGCTAATATGGTTGATATTATTATTCGCTGGGTGAAGTTAATTTTTTTGACAGGGACAAAATGCAAAATCCAACTACTATCTTGAATAATTTGATTTTATCAGGTTAAAATTGCATAGTTATACTCTTTTTGCTTACAATAAGAAGAAATTAACATTTTAAAACAATCTTCCAGTCATTTTGAAAAGAAACTTTATTATGAAAATTTAAATGGAAATGGAAATAGTAAAATGAATCCCCATGACAGTTGTTGCTCAAATTCAACAAGATTGTGCCACATACGCAGAATATAGTTCTTTTCTTTCCTTTGCTGAAGTATTTAAAGTAGCTCTTAGAACTGAGGCACAAAGATTGTCGATAATTTGAGGTAAGCCCCTATTGAAAGGAAATAAGGGGGTAAGGAAGGAAATAAAAAGGTCCACATATCAATTTTTTTTTTTTTTTGGTCTTTTTGAGACAGGGTCTCCCTTTAGTCCCAGCTGTCCTGGAGCTCACTTTGTAGACCAGGCTGGCCTTGAACTCCCAGAGATCAGCCTGCCTCTGCCTCCCAAGTGCTGGGATTAAAGGCGTGCACCACCATGCCTGGCCAGATATCAGGTTTTTTCTACCCCATTTGTTTCACTATGCCATAGTGTCCTGTAAAAGAACATGAGCTAGCCCATATAAGCATACTAGTGACAGAGACACAAAAAGTGTCATGAAGCCATTTTAGTTATCAAAACTGATAATCTCAATAGCCTGTATGATTCTTAGTCCATATCAAAACTTTACTGTTTCAAAAATGTTTTTTTTCCAAGCATTCCCTGGTTTTGTGCCCTCAGCTCTTCCTCCTTATCCGGCCAAGGTGAACTGGCTGTTGCTAGGGGTTGCTGGATCCCCCGCTCCTCCTTTCCCTCAGAAGGACAAGTCAAGTTTATAATCTGGGGCAGCCGTTCTTCTTTTAGAAGACTGTCCGCACCACATACATGCAAGCATAACACTCAACACATGAAAAATTAATTACAAAAACAGAAACAAAATGGAAAGTAATTGAGGAACACACTTAATATTGACCTCTGGCCTCCCACATATACACACAAATACATGTGTACTTATATACACATGAAAACATACATGCGGCCATAACGCGCCAGCCGTAGGATCGAAAGGTTATCCTGGACAGAACTGTCAGCCCATGAAAGGAAACAGCCAGAATTGACCAGAGTCCAAGTCGACAGCTCCAGGGAAAGTGGACTGTTTTTGCCTCTCATCCACCTTGTCCCCTTTTCGAGCCTAGGGAACAGCCTGCGGAAGAGGGGCGTGGTAGAATGTAGGGGCTGCGATTGTGGTGGATGGTGAAACACAGCAATGAGCTGGACACTCATTTGATCAACTTGATTGAACATACAAACCTGTCACCCCCCACTGGATGGGGGGACTGTAGGTGTTTGGCACAACAGCCTGCCAGAGGGTTTTTTGCATGAGGGATGCTTGTGCTCTGGATTGTCACTTGTAGCTAAAGATGAAGGAAGAGAAACTGAGAGAGGGATGCGGGACGGTTGTGGCGGGGTGCGTGAACTGGGGTGGGGTGGGGGGGGGTGGGGGGGAGGAAAGGGAGGTGAGCCTGAACTGAATTGGAAGGGTGTGTGGGATGCCGGAGCATCAATGAGGACTGGGTTTTAAAAAAAAAAAAAAAAAAAAAAAGAAAACATACATGCAAAAATGTATTCATTTAAAAATAATGATAAACTATGGGCTGGAGGGATGACTCAGCAGTTAAGAATACTGACTGCTCTTGCAGAGGACCAGGATTCAATTCCCCGCACCCACATGGTGGTTAACAACCATCCCTAACTCTAGTTCCAGGGATCTGGTGCCCTCTTCTGACCTCTGAGGGCATTTACATACATGCATGCAATATACTCAGACACATAAAATAAAAATAATAAAATAAAATATTAAAAAAAATAAAAATAAATGCCTTTAATCCCAGCACTTGGGACGTGGAGGTAGGCAGAGGATATCTGTGAGTTCAAGGCCAGTCTGGTCTACATAGTGAGTTGCAAGTCAGCTGGGGTGACAGGGAGACCCTGTCTCAAAGAGAAAAAAAAAAAGTAATAAAAAAAAATAAACTACCTCCATACCATTTTTTACTATGAGAGGTAGGTTTCAAAGATTTTAAATATAAAGAACAAGTGATTTTGTAAGAGATGTTGCTTATGTCTGTGGAATTGGAGTCTAAAAAATAAAAAACTGGGCTATATGAAGTGTTATCTTTCCCCAAAATACATAGCTATCACAGCCATATTTTTATCATAAATACATATAATTTTTATGAAGATTTAGTTTCTTGGTTTCTATAAACTTGAGGATCATTTTCTTTTTTAATTTTTTAAATTTTATTTATTTTTTATGTGTATGAATGTTCTGTCTGCATGTAGGTTTGTGCACCTGTGTCATGCAATGCCACGCGGGGGTCAGAAGAAGGTGTCAGATTCCCCTGGAACTGGAGTTAAAGATGGCTCTCAGCTGCCATGTGGGTGCTAGTGATTGAACCCGGGTCCTCTGCAAGAGCAGTCGGCACTCTTAACCACTAGGCCATCTCTCCAGCCCCGAGGATCATTTTCAACATACACAGATTTGATAAAGGGCATGACATAAATATTATTCATGGTGATTGAGTGTATCAGGTTTTTATTTTATTTTATGTGTATGAGTGTATTGCCTGCATGTATGTGAGTGCATCTGTGTTGTGCAATGCCTGAGGAGGTCAGAAGAAGTGGTTGGATTCCCTGGAACTGGAGTTGAAAACAGTTGTTAGCCACCATGTGGGTGCTGGGAGTTGAACTCTGGTCCTCTGCAAGTACTGCCAGTACTCTTAATCACTGAGCCATTTCTCTAGCCCCTCAGGTCTTCATTTGTATTCTTTATGTGCAGTAAGCCAATTAGCTGTCACGAAAAACATACAAGGTAGCCTCGGGGGCTGTTTTCAGTTAATGGGGAAGCAGAGCCACAGATTGATTAGATTCTACCAGCAAATGGCAGAGCCAGGATTTCAGCCCAGGTAGCTTATCCCAGAGCCTTCTCATTTATTAGTTCTTTTTCACTGCTCTGACAAAATACCTGACAAAAGCAACTAAAAGAAGGAAAGGTTTATTTTGACTCACAGTTCAAGGTACAGATCATCTGGCTTCCAAGTCCAAGTGGTAGGAGCCTGCAGTGTCTGCAGCCAGGAAGGAGAATGAATGCTCAGCTCTTTCTATTTTTTTTTAATTTTTTTTATTAATTTTTATTTATTTCTGTATGTGTATGAATGTACTGTCTGCATGCAAGTCTGTGCACCCGTGTCGTGCAATGCTGTGGAGGTCAGAAGAGGGTCTCGGATTCCCCTGGAACTGGAGTTCTCCTGGAATTGGAGTTTCAGACGGTTCTCGGCCACCATGTAGGTGCTGGGGATCGAATCCGGGTCCTCTGTAAGAGCAGTCGGCGCTCTTAACCGCTAGGCCATCTCTCCAGCCCAGCTCTTTCTATTTTTTATCCAGCTCACGGAATGGGGCCACCTCTATTTAGGATGGGCCTTCCCATCTAGTTAACACAGAGCTCCTCTCCTAGATTAGTCTAGAGTCTGTCAAGTTGACAATCAGCATTAACCCAACATAACCCCTGTGACCTTCCCATAAAGGCACCTTAGTGTAGAGGTATGTGGCAGCAACTCAGCCCATGCAAGTCAAGCACCTTCTTGTGGGTGTCTCCAGGGGACTTCTCCCACTACTGAAAGGCTCAGGGAGTCCCTCTCAAAACAACACTGAGAAGCCTGCTGAAGAACAATGGAGATCTCCTGCTATTGAAAAATTTTTAAAAGACTTAGCATTTAGCTAAATGCTAAAAGCATTTATCAGTTCCCTGTCTAGTGCACTCTGTAAACAGTAAGTTTACAATAAAAGAAAGAAATGGACACAGTGCCCTTGGAAGAATCCAGGCCAAGTCTGGATATGGCCACATTGCCTATGTCCTCCACAGCTTCCAAGAACACAGTGGAGAAGAAAGCATTTTAAAGATCAGTTCTGAGGGAAATGACAAATGAACAGCTCTTTGCCATGCAGGTTCTTTTGTACTTCTTTTTAAAATATTTTATTTATTATTTTTGTTCTATGTGTGAGTATATTGCCTGCATGTATATAAGTGTATCTATGTCATGCAATGTCTGTGGAGGTCAGAAAAGGGAGTCAGATCCCTTGGAACTGAATGGTTGTTAGCCATCCTATGGGTGCTGGGACCCAAACCCAGGTCCTCTGCAAGAACAGGTAGTCTTCTTTTTTTATATATATTTTTTTAATTTTATTTATTTCTGTATGTGTATGAATGTACTGTCTGCATGCAGGTTTGTGCACCCATGTCGTGCAATGTCGTGCAATGCCGCGGAGGTCAGAAGAGGGTGTCAGATTCCCCTGGAACTGGAGTTCTCCTGGAATTGGAGTTTCAGATGGTTCTCGGCCGCCATGTGGGTGCTGGGGATCAAACCTGGGTCCTCTGTAAGAGCAGTCAGCGCTCTTAACCGCTAGGCCATCTCTCTAGCCCCGAGAACAGGTAGTCTTCTTAATCACTGAGCTATCTCTCTAGCCCCATTTTCTTATTTTTTTAAATTTTAGTATGTGTATGAATGTATTGTCTGCATGTAGGTTGGTGCACCCATGTCGTGCAGTGCCACAGAGGTCAGAAGAAGGTGTCAGATTTCCCTGGAACTGAAATTAAAGATGGTTTTCAGCCGCCATGTGGGTGCTGGGGATCGAACCTGGGTCCTCTGCAAGAGCAGTCAGCGCTCTTAACCGCTAGGCCATCTCTCCAGCTCCTCTAGTCCCATTTTGTACTTCTTGCTCAATAGTTCACTTTAGAAATATCTATAAATAAAGCCTTTCTGGATTAATCCTGCATTAAAGTTGTAATCAGATTGATTGGATTCTGTAGGGATTTTTATTGTTTTTTGTGTGTATTATATGTATATTTTTGTGAATTGTATGTATATTTGTGTGTACATGTTCACATGTCCATGTGCAAAAGCCAGAGAAAGCTATTGGGTGTCTTCTTTGATCGCTTCTCCTCAATTTTTCATCAAGAATTTCACACATGCATATAATGTGTTTTGATCAAATCCACCTCCCATTCACCCCTTCAGTTCCCCCCATCATCCACTCCAAGACCACTTTTTCCTCCCAACTTCATGTTCTCTCTCTCTCTCTCTCTCTCTCTCTCTCTCTCTCTCTCTCTCTGAAAACTCAGAGTCCACCTAGTGCTGCCAGTATGTCCATGTGTGTAGACCCATCTACTGAGGGATGGGTACCCTTTCAGGAGCCACATCCCTGAAGGAAACTTACTATCTCTCCCAAAGCACCCACCAATTGCCAATGGATTCTTGGCTAGGATGGACCCTCATGGCCTTCTCCTCTATGAATGCTGAGGTTTTGGCTGGCTTAACCTTGTGTGGGTCTTTTACATGCAGTCTCTGGGCTTCTGTGAGTTCATGTATGCAACAGGCTCTTATCATATCTGGAATATTCAGAAAACAATGTTTTGCTACAAACATCTACTATCTCTGGCTTTCACAATCTTTCCACTCTCTCTTCTGTGATTATTTATGAGCCTTAGGGGAGGGCATGTATACATACCCCATTTAGAGCTGGGCACTCCTCGGTCTATTGTTTTCTGCACATTGACCACTTGTGGGTCTCTGTAGTAATTGCTATCTACTGCAAAAGGAGGATTCTCTGATGTTAGAGACACAACTGGGGACAAAATACAAGAGGTTACCAGGTGTGGTGGCACACACCTTCTATCCCAGTACTCACTAGGCAGAAGCAGACAGACCTTGTGAGATAGAGGCCAGCCTGGTCTACATAATCAACTCTAGACTAGCTGGGGCTCCAGGGAGACACTATCTCAAAAAATAATCAGGAAGTCACCACTCAAATGAAGGAAAGCTTTCATTTATTTCTTAACACAGAGACTGAGTGGAGGAGCAGGCATGAGAAGAAGCAGGCATCCAACTGCTAAACTTGTTTGATAGGATGATCACAATTCCACCTCTTTTATTAATTATTATTATTATTATTATTATTATGGCCTGAAATAGCGTCTCCCTATAGCCCCAGCTGGCCTGGAACTCATAAAGATCTACCTGCTTCTGCCTCCTGAGTGCCAAGATTAAAGGTATGCTCCATCACACCTGGCTTTATAATGTGGGAGGATCCAGTTTGAATTAGGGGCTAGTTCTCAGCATCCCTAAGGGGACAGTATGAGAGTCATGGGATTCCTCTGATCCCACCCCAAGAGGGAGCAAGCAATGTGGCCCAGGCACATGATGCTATGCAGAGCAGCAGTATACAGTGGCACAAAACTGGGGGTCTGTGATTGGCTCTGGGAGCTGACATCATTTTGCTTATAAAAGTGACTTGCAGCAGGCAATAAATCGAATTTCCCATTTCCACCATTACACAAAATTCCTGGTCCATTATTTTGCATCCATACAGGCTGAAACAGGCTTGGATTTCGAGTGTCAGTGGCTAGTGAGTTGCAGAGAGGTCTATCAGACCACCAGCCTGGGAAGCTGGTGTGGGGTTGGATGGAGACCTATCAGATCACCACCCTGTGAATTGAATCGTGAGTGGGTGTAGGCTGAAGATGGGCCATCAGCCATCAGCCTGAAATTCCTGTCCAGAGACCAGCAGTCTTTGGGCAGGTGGGATAGCACAGCCAGACAGGAAATGTTCCATTTTCCAGGCTAAGGACCTGAGTTGGAAGTACCTCTCAGGCTGGGTTACGAAAGTAACCAACTGACCTCTTCCCAGAGGGGTCAGTTCCCCATAGTGACTGCAGGTGGCCACTGTGCTCCCCTTCCCTTAGCAGGACTGTGCTATACCTGCTTGTAGCAAGAGAAGCTCCTACATTATAACACAGTCTTTTCTTCAGATTCCTCTACAAGCCATTATACCTTCTTTTCTTGATTATCTAAAAAGAAAAGGCTGTGTGGGTATGGAAGTGGAGGTTGTTTGGCAAGGACTGCTTCTATAAATCTCTGGACTAGGCCCCTAACACAAGGGGTTATAAAGCATCCTATTAGAATCATGACTCCAACTATTATAATTAAGGATGTTAAAACCAAGGTCATAATTCTCTTCCATTTCCCAAACCATTGTTCCATTAAGTTAGTAAAGGATTTTCTGCTAGTTCATGAGCGAGAGGATTAGAGCTTGGAGAGCCCTAGTAGTGGTCTCCTCTGGATCTATGTTGATAGGAATGAAAGCACAACATTGTCCGCCCAACATGGCACACATGCCATCCTTCTCAGCTAGAACCAAGTCTAACAGTAGCATATTCTTAAGCCATTTTGTTGGTAAGGCTCAGTTGTTGTTAGCTGACACCTTGACAGCATCTCAGGTATAAACCTTTGTTGGTTGTGATAAATATAGTTGATCCAATCTACATTTTTATTGGCAGTCAATAAAACCCCCAAACAGGGCTGCTGTGAAACTGGACACTATTTGAGTTCAAGGTTTAAATTCATTTTCAACTCCCTCTGAGAACCTTACAGAATCTTTATAAATGAGCCTCCTGGAGTCAAGAGTTCCCTCTTCTTACAGAAGGGGCTTTGATGGGAACAGGTGTGTCTAATTGCTATAGTGAAAGAAATGGCCAATTTGACTAATGTACAGGTCCAATCCACTCAACTGGTAGGACTTCAGATAAGGATACTCCACAAGACCACCAGACATCTGCATGTGTGACCACCGGAGCTGACTGGTTGGGTCATCTCCTCCATTGCACCCTTTCCACTGCCCACTGGAATCAATTGCTCTTCTACCTAGAAAGAATGAGGTGTAATTACTCCCAGAATGTGGGGTCTCTATGGCCCCCAGAAGTGACCTCATGTCTTTGATTGCAGGGGCTGGGGGTGAGGGGGATAGTAGCAACAGGATTCATTGCCCCATGCCTCTTGGTCTCAGGAGAATAGATTATGTATTGCATGCCATTGGAATAAGAGGACCATCCAAATGGGAAGGGGCCTGTTTGATCCCTGGGTCATCAAGCTGCACATGTATAACAGACGTATTTATTGAGCATGTTTTTAACCATCAAGCCAGGCATTTGTATGATCGTATCTGTCTCAGTGCTAAAGAATCTGCTTTAAATCCTTGACTTCCATAATACTTCAGCAGGATCATTTCTTTTAGGAAAAGACTAGGTTGGTAGAGGGACAAAGGAGGTAGAGGTGCGGGGGGCAACAATGCTGTCATTAAGAGAACTGAGTTGAAAAAAGGATACCAGAGAGTTGGAGAGGTGGCTCAAAGGTTAAGAGCACTGGCTATTTTTCCAGAGGACACAGGTTCAGTTCACAGCACCCTCTTGGTAGCTAACAATCTTCCATAACTCCAGTTCCAGTGGATCCAGTGTCTTCTTCTGGCCTCCATGGGTATTGCATGCACAGGTGTACTTACATACATGCAGGAAAAACACACACATAAAATAGAAACCAATACAGCCCCACCCTGTATAGAGGCAAAAATGGAGATGTGGGAGTTCAGTTGTGTTGTCTCTGTGCACCTGCCCAAGGTTATCTACTCCTATCTTCCATCCCCGAAGTCGCCTGGCCCTGCTGCGAGTGCTGCACTGCTGCACTCACTGCCAGACCAGAGCTTCCTGTGGAACGTCTTTCAGCAGCATGTGGACCCCATTTAATCCAGTAACTGTTAGGTCAATCATTTCTATGTTTGACTGGGGGAACAAGGCTACTGTAAACTTTAGTGAGTTCACAGGTGTCTGGAAGTACATCTCAGACTGCCAGACTGTCTTCCACACCTACGACCGGGACAACTCTGGGATGATGGACAAGAACAAACTCAAGAAAGCACTCTTGGGTTTTTGCTACCAGCTCTCTGTTCAGTACCACACCATCCTCATCCTCAAACTTAGCAGGCAAACATGAGGGAAGGTCACATTTAATGATTTCATCCATGGCTGCATCGTCTCACAGAGGTTGACAGACGTTTCCAGACTCTATGACATGGATCAAGATGGTTGGATTCAAATGTCTTATGAGCAATATCTCTACAAGGTTTTCAGCACCATATAACCAGCCCTTATGAGCAGAAAGTACAGCATGCCAATAAATAAAACAGGACACAGATGCGGTTAGATCCTGTTCTTCCTATAGATGGTATAATTAATACTTGGGGACCTGGCTGTACATATGTGAATAAGCTAGTTAGTACTTTTGTAATGGTAACCATAGCTCATTGTTATAATATAAACCTTAGGTTTGCTGAATAATTGTGCCATGAGGTAAAACCTAATGATGGTTCAGGATTCTGCTTGCAAACAATGTACCAGGTCCTTTCTAAATTTCTCTAATTGTGTAGTTAAAATTCTTTATTAGCTAATGGGATTTTAAAATAATGGGAAATTTGCACAGAAGACTTTTCATGTGACTCACTTTAAAAACTTATTGTATTCAGTGTAATCTACAACGCAAGCAATAAAGTAATGATATGGACAAAAATATCAATACTTTTTTTAAAGATATAAGAGAGTTAAGACAGCAAGGCAGGAGGAAGGACACACAAATTACAAATATAATAGCAATTAAGATTCCAAGGTATATAGCAGCAGATCAAAAATTCATTAGGAATAGTTGTCTGTTTCTTTAAGATTAGTTTCAGGGGCTGGAGAGATGGCTCAGCAGTTAAGAGCACTGATTGCTCTTGCAGAGGATCCAGGTTCAATTCCCAGCACCCACATGGTGACTAACAATCATCTCTAACTCTATTTCCAAGGGATTCGACACCTTCTTCTAACATCTTCAGGCATTGCAAGACATGGATGCACTTATATACATTCAGGCAATACACTCACACATAAAATAAAAATAATAAATAAATTTTTGTTATACATATTTTTATTGATGTTTTGTGTATTTTGTACATCATCTTTCAGTCCAATTCAGACACATTCTCCTCTCCCTGCCCCCCACCCCAGTTCATGCATTATGCCATAAATGTCTTGCACCTTTCCCTCAGTCTTTCCAAAGATTTTTTTTTTCTGCAGAAGCTTGATGTTTTGGATAGAATTTAACTATATCAGTCAGTTCTTTGACCCAGTCCTTATGTTGTTGTTCCCTCCCCTTTGTATTACTCCAAAATATGCCTATATAAACATCACATATGTATTAAAATTATGACCTCCTAGAATAAACTGTATGTTGATTCCAAAATATGTTTTTGCATTCACATTTTCTCTTTTAATTTTATATTACTCTAAAATATGAATACATATCTTCCACCCATATCCAGTAATTACAATGTCTGAAAATAGCTGGTAGGTCAATTCTGGAGCCTGTTAAGCTATTCACATTATAACAGCATAGTTACTTTCAGATAAAAAGAAGTATAACAATAACGTTGCTCAGCTTGCATTTCAACTGGGGATTTGGTGTTAGCATCCACAAATGAGGGAAACCATTCACCTTCTTTTTTTTTTCTGGGACTGTATTACTTCACTTAGCATAATGGCTTCAAGTTCCATCCATTTACCTGCAAAGTTCATGATGTCATCTTTCTGTTTTTTGTTTTTTTTTCTTTTTTTTGGTCTTTTTGAGACGAGGTCTCCCTATAGCCCCAGCTGGCCTGGAACTCACTCTGTAGACCAGGCTGGCCTTGAACTCACAGAGATCTGTCTGCCTCTGCCTCCCAAGTGCTAGGATTAAAGGCATGCGCCACCACGCCTGGCTGTGATGTCATCTTTCTTTACCACTGCATAGAACACCATTGTGTAGATGTACCATATTTTTGTTATCCATCATCAGTTGAGGGGAATTAGGGTTGGTTCCAGCTTTTCACTATTGTGAAGAGAGCTACAATAAACATAGAGGTGCATGTATCTTTGCAGTAGGATGAGTCTTGTGGGTATATACCCAGGAGTGGTATGGCTGGGTCAGGTGGTAGGTTCATTTTGAGTCTTTTAAGCATTCTCAATACTGCTGTCCATAGTGGTTGTAAGAGTTTACATTCCCACCAGCAGTGGATGAGTGTTCCCCTTTCCCTACAATCTCTCTAGCAGTTGGTGTCTTTTGTTTTCTTGATCTTGGCCAGTCTTCACAGAGTGAGATGATCTCTTAGAGTGCTTTTTATTTGCATTTCCTTAATTATTAATGATGTTTAACACTTTTAAAGATGTTTCTCAGTCCTCTTTACTTCCTCACTGTTGAAGTCTCTGTTCAGCTCTTTACTCCATCTTTTGATAGGTCATTTGTTTTCTTACTTGTTTTTTGAGTAGTCTGTATATTCTTGATATTAATGCTCTGTCAGATGTATCACTGGTGAAGGTTTTGTTCCACTCTGTGGGTTTTCTCTTCACTTTCTTGGTTGTTTCTTTCACTGTACAAAAGCTTTTGAGTTTGATGAGGTCCTATTTGTCAACTGTTGACCTTATTTCCTGTGCAGCTGCTGTTTGATTTAGAGTCTTTTCCTATGCCTATGTCAACAACCTATGTAGGTTGCTGCCAACTTTTTCTTCTATTACATTCAGGGTTTCAGGTTTCATTTTGAGATCTTTGATCCACTTGGAGTTGATTTTTGTACAGGGTGAGAGGTAGGGGGTTTAATTTAGTTCTACAAATAGTGATCCAGTTTGGGCAACACCATTTGCTGAAGATGCTATCTTTCCTCCATTGAGCTTTTTTAGCCCCTTTGTTGAATATGAGGTGGCTGAAATTGTATGAGCTCAAGTTTGGAACTTTAATTTTGTCCCATTGGTCAATGGGTCTGTTTTCGTGCCAGTATCAGGCTGTCTTTATGACTATAACCCTGTAATATATCTTGAAGTCTGGTAAAGTAATTTCTGCTGTATTGCACTTTTTGCTCAGGGTTGCTTTAACTATTCAGAGACTTTTATTTTTCCATATGAATTTAAGGATTTTTTTTCCAAGTCAGTGAGGAAGCTCATGGGGAATTTGATTTAGATTGCATTGAATCTGTTTGTTAATTTGGGTAGATTAGACATTTTTACTATATTAATTTTTCCAATCCATGAACATGGGAGGTCTTTCCATTTTTGATGTCATCTTCAATATCCTTCTTCACGGTTTTAAAATTTTTCTTGTAGAGTTCTTTGTTATCTTTGGTTAGGTTTGTTCCCAGGTATTTTTTTGAGGCTATTGTGATTGGGAAGGTCTCCTTATATTCATTCTCCAGTTGCTGGTGTAAAGAAAGGCTACTAATTTTTCTAGGTTATTTTGTATCCTGCCACTTTACTTAAACTCTTAATCATTTCTAGGTGTTTTCTGGTGGAGTTTTTAGAATCCCTTAGGTAAACTATCATATCATCTGCAAAAAGGGATAGTTTTACTTCCTCTTTTCCAATTAATACTCCTTTAACTTCCCTTTCTTGCCTTATTGCCCTAGCAAGCTTTTCAAGCACTATATTGAAGAGAAGTGGTGATAGGGAGCAGTCTTGCCATGTTCTAGCCTTTAAGGGGAATGCTTCTAATTTTTCTCCATTTAGGATGATATTGGCTGTGGGTTTGTTGTATATGGCTTTGATTATGTTGAGGAATGTTCCCTCCAGTCCAATTCCCTCTAGAACTTTAAGCATGAAAGGATACTGAATTTTGTTGTTTTTTCTGCATCAATTGAGATGATTGTGTGACTTTTGTCTTTCAGTCCATTTATGTGTTTTATGATATTTATTGATTTATGTATGTTGAACCATCCCTGCATGTTTGGTATGAATCCAACTTGATCATGATGGATGATCTTTTTGATGTGGGTCTGTATGTGATTTGCAAATATTTTGTTGAAAATCTTTGCATCTATTTTCATTAATGAGATGGGTCTATAATTTTCTTTTTGGTTGTGTTTTTGCCTGTTTTGGTAGTAGAGTTATGCTGGCTTCATAGAAGGAATTTGGAAGATTTCCCTCTGTTTGTATCTTTCTGAACAGTTTGAGTAGTAATGGTGGTAAGACCTCTTTAAATGTTTTATAGAATTCTGCTGTGAAACCATCTGGGCCTGGGCTTTTTTTTAGTTGAGAGGTTTTTTTTTTTAATTTTTAACTTATTTCGTATGTGTATGAATGTACTGTATGCATGTAGGTTTGTGTACCCGTGTCGTGCAATGCCTCGGAGGTCAGAAAAGGGTGTCAGATTCCCCTGGAACTGGAGTTAAGATGGTTCTCAGCCGCCATGTGGGTGCTGGGGATCGAACCCAGGTCCCCTGAAAGAGCAGTTGGCACTCTTAACTGCTAGGCCATTTCTCCAGCCCCCAGAGAGGTTTTTTTGTTTGTTTGTTTGTTTGTTTGTTTGTTTGTTTGTTTTGTACACCTTCAATTTCCTCAAGTATTATAGGTCTGTTTAAACTGTCAATCTCTTCTTGGTTAAGCTTTGTTGGTTCCCAGTATTTCAGATATTCATCCATTTCTCTTAGGTTTTCAAATTTAGTGGAGTATAGGCTTTTGAAGTATTCTCATATGATTGTCTGGATCTTTTCTCTGTCCATTGTGATGTTTCCCCTTTTATCACAAAGGCATTGATTTGGAGTTGTTCTTTCTTTTGGTTAACTGAGCTAGAATTCTGTCTATTTTGTTTATCTTCTCAAAGACCCAACTTTTGGATTCACTGATTCTTTGTATTGTCTTCTTTGTTTCATTTCATTGATTTCTGTTCTGATTTTTGTTATTTCTTCCTGTCTGTTGGGTTTAGGGCTCATTTGTTGTTGTCTCTCAAGCGTTTTTAGCTGTAGTGTTAGATTGTTTATTTCTTCCCTTTCTGTTTTTTTAATGTGGGCACTTAGGGCTATAAATTTCCCTCTTAGGACTGATTTTAATGTATCCCACATGTTTGGTTATGTTGTATTGTCCATGAATACTTTTATTTCATTCTTTATTTCTTCCCTAACCCATTCATTATTCAGGATTATGTTGTTTAGTCTCCGTGTGTTCTCTCTCTCTCTCTCTCTCTCTCTCTCTCTCTCTCTCTCTCAAATAAAAAGAAATTTGCCCTTGAGCAAAAACCCAATGGCCTGGGGTTGGGGGAGGAATAAAGAGTGAAGGTGAAAGTGGAAGAGAGTGAAGGGAAATGCAGGGAGTGAAAGGCAGAGAGAGAGAGAGAGAGAGAGAGAGAGAGAGAGAGGAGTGAAGGGGCAAGGGAGAGAGAGGCTTGCACTCCATGTGTTCTTGTAGCTAGTATGGCTTATTCTGGTGTTCATATTGAGCTTTATTGCACTGTGATCTAATAGAATGCATAAAATAATTTCAATTCTTTTGTATTTGTTGAGATTTCTTTTGTGTCCCAGTATGTGGTTGATTTTGGAGAATGTTCCCTGAGGCACTGAGTAGAAAGTATACTTTCTTGTTTGTTTGGAATATTTGGTAGATGTCTGTGAGGTCCATTTGGTGTACTGTATTGTTTAGTTCTGATGTCTCTCTGCTTGTTTTTTGTCCAGTTGATCTATCCAAGGGGCTCAGGGGGTATTGAAGTCCCCCACTCCTAGTGTGATGGGATTAATCTGTGTATTTAGGTCCTGCAGAATTGTGTTTATAAAATTTGGTGCACCAGTGTTTGGTGCATAAACATTTAAGATTGTGAAATCTTCCTGGTTAATTGTTCCATTAATAAGGCTATAATGGCCCTCTTTGTCTTTTTGATTAATCCTACTCTGAGGTCTATTTTGTCTGATATTAGAATAGCAACTTCTTGTTTTTTGGTACCATTTGCTTGGAATATTTTTTTCCATCCTTTCACTCTAAGGTGGTGTCTGTCCTTGAGAGTGAGATGGGTTTCTTATAGGCATCATATGGATGAATTCTGTTTCCTAATCCATTCTCCCATTCTCTGTCTTTTGATTGGGAAGTTTAAACCATTAATATTTAAGGTTATTATTGAGAGATGTCTGTTGGTTCCTTCACCTTATGTATTTACTCTGTTATGCTTTTGTTAATTTCTCTCTTTAGTTGCTTGGGGATAGTTTCTCCTTTCCTCTCTTCTTTGAATTGCTTCAAGTATTTTCTGAAGTGTTGGGTTTTTGACATGTATTCTTTCATTTTGTTTATGTCATGAAAGATTTTTCTTTCTCCTTCAACTATAATTGACATTTTTGCTGGGTATAGTAATCTGGGTTGGCATATAAAGTCAGCACTGGGAATACTTTCATCCATGTACTTCTGGCTTTCATAGTTTGCACTGAGAAGTCAGCTGTAATTCTGGTGGGTTTCCCCATCTCTTGTAGCTTTCAGTATTTTGTCTTTATTTTGAGCATCTTGTGTTTTAACTATGATATGGCATGGGGAATTTCTTTTCTGGTCTTGTCTATTTGGTGTTCTATGTGCTTCTTGTATTTGAATGGGTTTGTCTTTTTTCAGTTTGGGGAACTTTTCTTCTATTACCCTGTTGAAGATCTGATCAATACCATTGTCTTGGGATTCTTCTCCTTTCTCTATCCCTATGATGTAGAGATTTGGTGTTTTTGTAGTGTTCCATGTTTCCTGGTTTTCATAATCTTTACTTGAGGATTCTAGATGTACCATGTTATCCTGCGGGTCTGATATTCTTTTTTCTGCTTCATCTGTTCTGCTTCTGAGGCTTTTCCCCATCCTTTCCTGTTATTGGATGAATGTTCAATTTCCTTTTTCATTTCATCCCATGATTTCTTCAGTGTTTCCACTTCCTTTTGGAGCTTATCATTCTCTTCTTATAGCTCCTTGCTTCTCTGGCCAGTTTCTTTTTTCCTTTCAGCCTGAGATATTTTCAGTGTTTCCACTTCCTTCCAGAGTTTGTCATTCTCTCCCTCTAGTTCTTTTTGCAGTTTGCCATTCTCTCCTTCTAGTTCTTTCCAGAGTTTATCATTTTTTCCTTCTAGTTCCTTCCTGAGTTTTTCTTTTTTTCTTTTTTTTCCCTTTTTTTTCTTTCTTTCTTTCTTTCTTTCTTTTTTTTTCTTTGGTCTTTTTGAGACAGGGTCTCCCTGTAGCCCCAGCTGTCTGGGAACTTGCTCTGTAGACCAGGCTGGCCTTGAACTCACAAAGATACAAAGATCTGCCTACCTCTGCCTCCCAAATGCTAGGATTAAAGGTGTGCACCACCATGCCCAGCCCCCTTCCTGAGTTTTTCATTCTCTCCACTTAGTTCTCTGATTTGTTCTTTACATTCCTTGATTTATTTGAATATGTCAACAATTGTTCTTCTAAGGTCCACATCTTGGTTTCCTTCCAGGGAGATCTCATTGTAGGGATCTTCTATAGGACTGGTAGAGTTCAGTGTGGATTTATCACGAGCTTTTCCCATGTCGTTTTTCATTGTGACTTTGGCATGTGGATTTGGTTTGTTTGTTTGTATTCTGGTGCTGTGCTGGATAGCTTTAGTGTCAACTTGACACACCTGGGTTGAGGGAGCCTCAATTGGGGAATTGGCTCCATTGGATTGGCCTGTGGCCCCATCTGTGGAGTATTGTCTTGATGGTCAAGCAGTGTGGGAGGGCCCAGCCCACAATGAGTAGTGCCACCCTTGGCAGGTTGTTGGGTACTGTATAAGAAGGTGGGGTGGGCATGAGCCAGGGGAGCAATCCAGTAAGCAGCATTCCTCCATGGCCTGTGCTTTAACTCCTGCCTCCAGGTTCCTGCCCTGAGTTCCTGCCTTGGGCTCCCTAAGTGATGAACTGTGACCCAGGAGATGTAAGCTGAATAAACCATTTCCTCCCCCAAGTTGGTGTTGGTCAGAGTGTTTTGTCACAGCAATAGAAGACAAACTAGCACCCCACTCCTGGTACCAATTTCTGTTCTAGTGTGTCCAGGTGTGTCAAATTGACACTAAAGCTATCCAGCACAGGTGCTAATCTCAAATGTTAATATGGAGGACTTGTTTGTCTCAGTCTACTTCCTGATGTCTTGTTCTTCTACATTGGCTGTGTAGCCTAGACCCACTAACACTGTGCCTACTGGATCATCCCCACTGCAGCAACTTGGGGGGTACCCTGTTCTTGGGGGGGGAAGCCCTGCATGTAAAGCTGGTCTGCCTCACCTGACCTGGCTGCCGTGCTGGTGTCTTGCTTTCTGGCCACCTTTCTAACTCCCACACACTGCTCCTCTCACTGGTACCTGAGGTCAGAGGTCTCTGGGCACTCCCAAGCCTCCAGGGTCATGGAGCCACAAGGCAGGCCACCAAACTCGTGTCTTGCTTGCTTACCACCTCTCTAGCTCAATAAAATATTTTTTTTTAATGATCAGTTTTGCCAGGCATGGTGGCCCACACCTTTAATCCCAGCACTCAGGAGGCAGAGGCAGGCAGATCTCTGTGAGTTCAAAGCCAGTCTAGTCTACAGAGCAAGTTCCAGGCCAGCTGAGGCTATAGGGAGACCCTGTCTCAAAAAATAACAATAAATTAATTAATTAATTAATTAAAATAAAATTTAAAATATCAGTTTTATAGACTAGTCAGTTTTATTATGTACTCCAGTGAGTTTGGTCAGTCTCAGTGGGAATGCCCTTAGTGTAAATGACTTCTTGGTCTATTTGAAGTATGTCTAATCCCTTTCAGCAGTGTGCACAGCAGTTTCAGTGGTGAGCAGGACCTGGAAGTGTCCTTCCCAGGTGGGCTCGAGTTTTCCTTCTTTCCAGGCTTTGATCAGGACATAATTGCTGTTGAGAGCTGGTGTTGATGTGTGGTGCCTGGGCTAACAGCCCATGGTACCTAAGGGAAGACAAAGTGGAAGTCAACACAAGTACACAGTTATTAAGGAATTGGTTCTTGGTTTTTGAGTCCTAGTAGGGCTCAGGGTAAACCATAGATCATCTCATATGATAATGGTGCCATGACCTTTCGAAAGGCAGTCCTAATTCTTAGCAGGTCAATGGGGGAGACATTTAGTGCAGAGTTGTAGCATTTATTATTACACCAACATCATAATCACCTGAACAAATAGACTGACTCAAATTAAGTTTTTTTTATTTTATTTATTTTTGTATGTGTATGAGTGTACTGTCTGCATGTAGGTCTGTGCATCCATGTCATGCAATGCCACAGAGGTCAGAAGAGGGTCTCGGATTCCACTGGAACTGGAGTTCTCCTGGAATTGGAGTTACAGACAGTTCTTAGCCACCATGTGGGTTCTGGGGATTGAACCTGGGTCCTCTGCAAGAGCAGTCGGTGCTCTTAACTGCTAGGCCATCTCTCCAGCCCCTCAAATTAAGTTTTTATGAGCGGCCCTGAACTCAGGGGACTGTCTTTTAGGACCATCTGTCTCCCAGGATTGTGCCAATGGATCTCTCTTGTCCTCTCAACCTGTGCAGATGGAGCTGTCTGTGTCCTTACCCTATGCTGATGGGTGGAACCCCGTTTCTCCCACTGTGCCCCCCCATTCCCCATCAGCCTCCACACCCATCATGTATTCAAAATGGTTTCTCCAGCTTCACTGAGGAAGTAAAAGTTTGGCTCCATCCTTGGTCTTTTCATCCCTAGTTCATATTCATCTGAGGTTACATGTCCTTCCCAACCTCCAGTGTGTCCAACGGAGAGAAGTGGATGAGTGGTTCCACTGTTTGCAGCACTCAGATATGCTAATTCTCAAGCATACCCACATTCATTCATTCATTATCTTCTTGGATATAATACCAGAGTGCGGTTGCCAGGGAGATGGGCCCATCATCAAACCCAAGAGCTAATGGTTTTGCTGGAGTTAATTAATAGTCATTAGTTTGGATTACATCCATTAATAAAAGTCATCTCCACACAGGGTAATTTGTTTCAAGTATTAATTTGACCAAATGTTTTTTTTAGAGTTTGATTCATCCTTCCTATTCCACTAGAGGAGGATGCCAGGGCCCTAACAGTCCCAATTTATTTCAAGGGTTTGTTCCAGTCCTCTGACAGTTGTTGCAGTGAAATGGCTTTCATTATCTGAGCCAATGTTTTCAAATACTCCCAATCTTGGTAATATGTGTTCTTTTAAATATTTTATTTATTATTTTTTATTTTATGTGTATAAGTGTATTGCCTGCATGTATGTAAATGCACTGTGTCATGCAATGCCTTCAGAGGTCAGAAGAGGGCATCAGATCCCCTGGAACTGGAGCTACAAATGATTGTTAGCTACCATGTGAATGTGGGGAATCAAACCCAGGTCCTCTGTAAGAACAGCCACTGCTCTTAACCAATGAGTCATCTCTCCAGCCCTGGTATTATGTTTTCTAAAAGTACTTTGATTACATCATTAGTATTAGCCCCAGGTAGAGGGATCACTTTAACCCTGTGAATTAAGTGATTAATTATTACTAGTAAATACTTTGTCCAACTTTTGGGATTTTGGTGTGATCAACCTGTTTACTCTGGAAAGGCCTTACCCCTGGATTTTGCCCTCTAGGATAAGATCTCAAGCTTATTTATTTATTTTAGAACAAGTAAAGCCTCCTTGGACAACTTATATAGCTAGGCTGTCAATGCCCATGGATTCTTAAATTCTAAAGACAGCATCAGACATGGCGTGGGAGTCCAGTGACTTCCCTGATGGAAGTGGTGGAATAGTTGATGCATAAGAGACCTGTGTAGCATTTGTAGTCTATCTGGTAAAATCCATTTCCCACCCTCATCTTTGAAAGCCTCCTTTTTACCAATTGTTTCTCTTCCTTGGGGTTAGCTTAGGATAGAACTTAGGATAGAAGGAATAACAGGGTGAGATGGAAAAGAGGAATATGCTTCTTTACAGAAGTCTTCTTGGCTCCTTCATCTGCCAAGATGTCCCCTTTGGTGACTGAGGACAAGTACTATGGCAATCTCTTCAGGAAGCATTAACTTATCTAGAATCTGAGTGATACATTTCTTCTGGATGAAGTCCTGTTCTTTATTGTTAACCAGACTCCACCCAGCTCAGATCTTAACACAGGTTGTGCACTATGCCAAGGGAAGATCATATATATGGATCTGTATATATGCTTCCTTCTTGGCCTTTAAGGTATTTCAAAACCTGGTTCAAAACAAATAGCTCACTAGTCTGGGCTGGCCACTTGTATGGTAAGATCCCGAGAGGAATGAACCATCTATAACCATCTGTTATATTGTAACACACGCATATGAGTGAGGAGACTGAATTTCTCTGTAATTTGTACAAAAGCCTGGCCATAAAGATTAGGTGAGCCTTTGAGGGAAAAAAGGTCCCTGCTATATGTTGGGGGGCAGGGCCAGACAGTATCTTTAAGATGTGTAACACTAGGAGGAGCCTTCAAACATGACATCTTTCAGCCTAATAAAGAAAAAAAATCATAAGCTGAAGATGCTAAAACCTATGATATATGTGGCATGCATATGTGCATATTTTGGAGTGATGCAAATTGGAAGGAACAACTACAACAAAAAGAGTAGGTCAAAGAACTGACTGAAATGGTGACTGCTCAAAACAGTAAACTTCTGCATTGAAAATTTATTTTTATTTTTTTATTTTTTATGTGTATGAATGTACTGTCTGCATGTAGGTTTGTGCACCCATGTTGTGCAATGCCATGGAGGTCAGAAGAGGGCATCGGATTGCTCTGAAACTGGAGTTAAAGACAGTTCTCAGCCGCCATGTGGGTGCTGGGGATTGAACCTGGGTCCTCTGCAAGAGCAGTCAGCGCTCTTAACTGCTAGCCCATCTCTCCAGCCCTCTGCTTCAAAAATTTTAAAAGAGACTGAGAAAAAGATGAAGAACATGTTTGGCAGAATGCATGAGCTCTGGTGGGGGGGGCACAGGTCTAGATTTGATTGCAAATTTTGTATGAAATGCACAAAGCTTCAATAAAAATTGCCTTTGAAAAAAAAAAGAGGTATAACACTAAACCAGTGATGATCATGGGGAGTTTTGCAAGGAAATGTATGTGAGTTTGTGACCACAGCATGCTTACTGAGCAATTTGATTAATGGCCCAAAGGTCCTGAACTACCCTGTTTCTTAGAAGTCTTCCATTGATAAATTTGAGTCCTGAACTCCCTTTCTGAGGGACAAAATAATGTTTCTTCCTGTTTCTCTGGGTGTGTTCTAGTTCCTTTTCTGTTTGTCTGTTTTCGTTTGGGTTTTGTTTTGTTTTATTTTGTTTGGAATAATTGGATGATAATTATGGAGGTGCATTTGAAATTTAATACCTGCTAAGCAAGATGGGTTGTCATTCTGGGTTATCCTATTAAGAATGCAAGAGCCAGAGTGTTGCAAAGACATAAGAAGAGGACGAGCCAAAGAATAAGCCAGGATGCCCAACTCCAGACATCACATTCCTGTAATTCCAGGAATCTGAGAATTCCTGCCTTCCCTCTCTCAATTGTTGGGCCATATCTCTGACTACTCCTGATTGGTTTACATAAAAACAGTATTCTTCATTTAGGAAGAGACAGAGTCCTCCCATTTCTTCACTTAATAGATCTAATCTCTTTTTGTTCTGTAAAGTCACAGCTGCCAGTGAGTCTTACTTTCCCTGGAGGCACATTATGGCTGAGGCTGTGTCAATCACATCTTGGCTGAATTCAGAAGTTAGTTGATAATGGCTGACAGCTGAAGAGCTATTCCCCCAATTCTGGCACCTATACTTGGCATTATGTCAAGGCCTACCAACGATGGGATGAACTGGATTGCACACTTGGGTCTTAATGGACTGGCTAGGGTTAGATTATAAGGGACAAGAGTCATCCATGGATCAGGAAAGCTAAAGCACACATATCTTTCCAATTAGTGGTGGACACTGGTAGGTTATTTGGCCACAGATGAAGGATGATCCTCGGAGCATCGGTGATGCTGGTGGACTGACTACAATACCAGCTCTCCTGACAATTATCATCTGTCAAGTCCCTCACCAGTCTAACCACAGCTTGATTTACAAGGCATAAGAGAGACTTTTTGACTAAATTAACATCTGGAAATGGTCTCATTCCCTTTAGGTTATGGGTGAAGCTTTGCAGGCTTAGATTCTGGGGTGAGGTAGAAATGGGGGTTGTCATTACATTAGGTCATCTTAGAGATACATAGCTGGATTGGTGGCATTAAGGAGGTAGTGGGTATCCATAAGCAATCTGGTCTATCTAAGGGCCAATGTTGCCCTTTGTACATTCCATATATAACCTTGTAACTCCAGGGTATAAAACCGCATGGGGTGTACAAACAGTAGTACCAATTCCTGGCACAGTGTCAGTTATCTGCCTCCAGGACCAGTAGGGTAGTGGCTGCCAGTACTCACAGACATGGTGGCCCTCCCTTTGCCACAGTGTTCACAGTGACAGATAAGCCACTGGACAGTGACAGGATTCTAGCACTCTTGTCCTTTCATGCATGTAGAGAAAAAAAATGTTTCAACAAATCTGGAAATTCTATAGGGACTGTGACACAGTGTTCATATGGCTTTAAAACTACGCTTGGTGAATTAAGCTGGACTTTAAGCATGTGTGTCTGGAGGGCCTGTGTCTCATGAGAAAGTTTATGCAAGAATGCTTGCTGGGGAGACATCTCCAGAATGCAAGTTCTCCCCTCTTGTTCTCATGAAACTCACTGACCTCCTAAGCAGACACAGCATGGAGATAGTGTTAATGTGCTCATCTTATCTTGCTGAATTGCTATATACTAACCATAGTATTATTATTATCATTCCATGTTCTATAAACATTTGACTGTGGTTCTCACAAGAGAAGCCAGTTCTGTAGACATGTGACTGTAGTTCCCATGCCAGGAGAATAAAATCAGGGTTGCAGGTGCTATTAGCACTCTCTTGTATGCGACCAGTGAGTCCTCTGGTTTATCATTAGTTCTGTGGTAATCCATTCAGGTCCCGTGGCTACCCCCCAGTGGCCACAGAGTCCCAGCCCACGTACCTGACTAAAGACTTTCTTTATAGCTATGAAGGTCTGTTGTTCTGGGTCTTCCCAGATAACTGGCTCTTTTGCAACCCTTTTTGAGACTTCATGGAGGGGTTTGACTATTAGTACAAAGTTTTGAATCCAAATGATACAAAACCCATCTGGACCCAAGAGCTCTGAAACTTTTCATCAGGTCTCTGGAATAGAGGAGATAACTGCCACCCTTCCCTTCCTCAGTGGCCTTTGAGAGATGTAGTCCTAAATATTTGACTTTCTTTTGACAAATTTGAGCTTTCTTTAGGGAGACCTTATATCTTGTTTTCCATAACAACATTAGTAATTTGTGAGTTTTTCCAGACAGGCTTGTTTAGCCTTTCCTGGCAACAGCAGGTCATCTACATACCATAACAAAGTATAATTAGACTGTTCAGCTGGAAAGTCTCTTAAGTCTGAGGCTAAATCAGTGCCCAAAATGGCGGGGACATTTTTGAAACCCTGGAGCATTCTGGGCCAAGTTAATTGTCCCTTTTCCTTGTTCAGGGTTTTTTTTTTCTCACAGAAATGCAAAGATGGGTTGAGCCTGAGGTGTCAATTGAATATTAAAGAAGGCATCCTTCAGGTCCCAGTAGGTGAAATGGACTGTCTCTGCTGGAGTAGATCCCAACAAAGTCTACGGCTTGGGAAGAGCTAGGTGGAGGGTAGCCCCTGCCTGGTTTATGGTCCTAAGGTCCTGCACCTGAGGGTAATCTGAACTTTTTAACAGGCAGGAGTGTTATATTCCAGGGGGACTGGCATGTTCTCAAAATCCCATACTTTAGTAGTAGTCTACCCAAATATTTTTGGATTCCCACGAGCAATGAACTAGGGAGGGCATTCAGTTCCTTTTCAGAGTTCTGTGACTATGAATGGGATGTTTTTAGCCAGTCCTGGAAGATTGTCCTGATTGAAGGGGAGTTCTAATGCCTGGAAAGTACAGTCATTTACTGTAAAACACACACACACACACACACACACACACACACACACACACACAAAACAAAACAAAACAACAAAAACCTCCATTCTTCCTCTTGGGGAAAATTCAAAAACACTTGATTGCTTGGCACTGGGAGTAACATGGCTGCTTGACCCTCGGAGTCAAAAGTAATTTGTACTTGCAATTATTTTAATGTCTCTTCCCATTAGAGTAAGGAGATAAGCAGGAAGGTACAAAAATTCAAGTGTGACTACATGTCCACCCACATTACACCTCCTAGCTTCTAAGAAGACCCTTTGAATGTTATCTCCAGTGGCTCCCACAATACTTGTTTATCACTGACAGGGGTGATATGTTGAGTAACAGCTGGACGTTCAGCACCAGCATCTACCATGAAGTGACTGGGCCAGCTCCGCTACTGCCACTTTGACCATAGGCTCCTGGGTGGCCAGACAGATGGAGCCTGATCTGTCCTAGGCTTGATCTAAACTCATTCCTGTCAGCCCAATCAATTCTTATTTTCTATGGTGCCTTGAGGCTGTATACATCCCTGGGTCACTCATTCTGACTGCTTTGATTGGTTACCTCCCTGTTCTTGATTTCTTTTCCTAAGAGCTTCCTCCTATGTGCAAGGACACTCATCCTTCCAATGCCCTGTCCCTTGGCATCTAACACACTGATCCCATGCCAGGGGGGGCCCCTTTCCGTGCTGTGTTTCAGTCCTCCTTCCTTGGACCCAGGCTGTTGGAATTTGTTTCTCCCTTCATAGTGGTTTCAATAAGATTTTTTAATCTCCATTTTTATTGATGTTTTATGTATTTCATACATCATTTTTCAATTCAGTTTAGGCATATTCCCTTTTCCCTTCCCCCGACCCCACCCCAGATCATGCATTCTGCCATAACTGTCCTGCATCTTTCTCTCAGTCTTTTTTAAAGTTTTATTTATTTATTTTCTTTTTTCTATTACTTCTTTATTTTTTTTTCATTTTTTAACAGTAAGTAATAATTTATGAGTACAAGCATCCTTCATGTAAAACCAATTTGCAAGCCGTTGTGCCCAAACCCACACAGCCCAAGGGTCCCACCATCCACATGGGGGGGCTCATATGTTCAATCAAGTTGATCAAATAAGTGTCCAGATTATATTGCCATTCACCCCAATCACAGCCCTAACATTCTACCACACCCCCTCTCTTCCGCAGATTGTTCCCTAGGCTTAGAAAAGGAGCACAGGTGGATGAGAAGCAAAACAGTATACTTTCTCTGGAGCTGTCGTTTTGGACTCTGGTCAATTCTGGCTGTTTCCTTTCATGGGCTGACAGTTTGTTCAGGAATAACCTTTCAATCCTACTAATGAAGCACAAGCAATTAGATATATAGGTATTTAAACAGTACTAATTGTTATGGTAGGTTACTTTGGTATAGACACAGATGTTTGGATGGTATGTTAATCCATGAATTACATTTTTTCTGTAAAATATGCCACGGTCTTACTGTGGCTTATAACATCTCCTAACCACTAGAGGATGTAAGCTTGTGGCATCAGCCATGGGTTATTCCTCCAAGGAGAGAGCTAATAGCCAATTAGATTTGGGATATACAGGCATATGGCTGCCACTCCTGCACAGTATTTCCAGGCAGGTGAGGTGTAGCTGGTGCTGACAGAGGAGTCTTGCTTGACTCAAGGAGACCTATATTTGCTTTACTAGTTTAGTGGCCTTTGGTAACACTCTCTGGTATTCCAGGGACCAACTGTACACTTGCAAGTGCAGTCTCAATACATCTTTCCCATGCTTACATCAGGTCTTCGAGAGTAGGGCCTTATCGCCTCTCTTCTTGCAGGTATCCCAGTTTACAGGCAAGAAGCCTTTACCTTTGGGGGGGGGGACTTGGATCCCCTGGCCAACATCTCCTTGGCAGAATAATCCATTGCTGATATCAGAGCTCTCCTGTATTAATATAGTTTGCTTAAATGCACAGCTTAAGGAGACTTTAGTATTATATTTGGTTCTGAATAGAGAATAATCCTTTTCACAGTTCCTATGTCTATTAGTCAATTAAAGAAGGCAGTTTTACTGGTTTTATAAGAGATTACCTCTATAACAGTTGGCTCCAATTTACAGTTAGAGAATGACCTCATCATCATCATATTCCTCCTTGTCCTATGAAGGGGAGGTAAGAAAGTCTCTTGTATTAAAATTTGATGGCACCTGTCTGGAGCGACTTTCGGGCTCCCGCCCGCACCTCAATAAGATTTTTATTCCTTTTGGTCTTCTTGTCTTTTTTGTTTTTTTGGTTGAACATCAAAATTTAATCTTAGATGGTTCTTAGCCGCCATGTGGGCACTGAGAATCGAACCCAGGTCCTCTGCAAGGACAGTCGGTGCTCTTAACTGTTGAGCCATGTCTCCAGCCCTACTCCTCTTGTCTTTTTAATTCTTGGTCTATGTTTAGAGAAACCTTTGTAGCCACCTCCAAGAATTCAGATATGCTTTTGCCTGCAAAGCTCTCTACTTTCCATAGCAGCCTACATATGTCTATGTGTGCCTTGCTTAGAAAGGCAGTATTAATCCATTTTCTGTTTTCTCTAGCTTTGGGATCTAAAGCAGTCTCACCTGGCTCTTCATAAGATTTACTGGGTTTTTCTCTTGGAGGACTTTGCTCAGGTGTATTGCTCTCTTTTCTCCAGCCTTTATTCCGCTGATTATAGCCTTTCTATAAGTCATCGGATCTGCTAACCGACCTGGAATATCCAGATTCCAGTTTGCTTCCTCCTCAAGGAAATGCTGCTTTGTGCATTGACAGCTGCCTGATTCACCTATGTTTCTCAGTGTCAAAAATGCTCATAAATGGTTGGTGGCAGTCTATCCAGGTGGGCTAAGGAGTCTAGATAATAATTTTTATACCAATTCAGCCATAATCTGAGGGCTGTCAGTATATGAAGGAATATTTCATTTTCAAATTAGTAAATCAGTGATTTTTAAAAAAAAAAGGTTGGTAGACAAATCGATCTCTATAGCCTCAACTTCCCATCCTTGTCCATTTCTGGATGGCCCCTCCCTGTTTCTGTTAAAGGCATCTGCAATTTGAGAGGTTTTGGGTTTGGTGTCTGGGATCTCTGGGGAGGGGGAGCTGTAGCCCTGGGAACACCCTATCTTCTCCTTTCTCTCCAGATGTCTCTTTATCTGACTCTTCAGGTGGGCTGACTGGAAATCAGGCTCCTGTACAGGTAAGTCCTGTCTGCTTTTGCCATTTCTCTCATTTTCAAGCAGTGCTCTAGGTGCCACAAGGGTCACATAAGGGGAGGGGAAATATCTCTGACTTCACATTCCTGAGATGTCTCTTGCATTGAGGGCTCCTTCCCTGTGTCTCTGGGCAGTCTATCTTATTTGACCCCTACTTACTTTACATTCCTCCTCAAAATACTTATGTAGCCAGGTCACATTCTTTTCAACCACCTCTACCAGATTTTGGTTGGAATGCCCTTCAGGAGGTCTACATTAACCCCCACCCCATCAATTTCAAATGCAGAGATCCGGTACCAGGACATCCTACCCCAAATTAAGGTCACTCCATCTCATACAGAATTCTCAATTTCTCAAGTATTAACACTATATTGTTCCTCAGAATTTGAAAATCCCTTTTAATATTTCTTAACATGTATTCTAAGAAGTTTATTTTACTACAGTTTCCATTCATTTCCTCCCTTCTAGGGGTCAAGAATCAGGCACAAATGGGGAAGTAGGGAAAGGGTGAGAAGTTATGTGGAAGGATCACACAATCACTTCATCCCTTTCTGGCACTCCTTTAACGGAGATTCTCAGGCACCCTTTCTCAGACACCCTTTAGTATTAGCAGGCTCAGCTTGTGAGTGTAAATCAGGAAATCCAAATGCTGCCCTCCATGGTATGAAGCTATCACCTGGACCTTTGAATTGAGACTCAGCACTCGCTTGGGCTGGTTGGACTTGGCTGGAGTCTTACCCTCATTCCTCTCATTCACACACAGTCACACAAAACAAACTCCAACCTGCCACCCTGTTCTTGGAGCTGCAGCGTCCACTTCCTACAGAAGTGATCTCCCACCACCTGTCATGGGATACCTCGACCCGGGTCCTACCTTATCCAAATGACTGGATGGTGCTGTCCTCTGCTGGGTCTCGTGTCTTCTTGGGTGCTGCCACTCATGGGGATGACACCACAGTAAAAGTAGTCACTGAGAAGTGGCCTCACTCCTCTGAGTCCAAAATAGTTCAGGTGCTCTTAGGAGCAAGCCCATTCCAGCCACTATCAGGGCCAATCCACCACCAGCAAGGAGGGCTCTGGAAGGATCACCTCGTTTCCCAGCCAGTGTACTACTGAAATGCTGTGGGATTTGGCCAAGGAACATTTGAGTTCAAGACAAACAGCTGGTGGTAATGGAAATTTACTGACAATGAAGTGGTTGTGAAGAACCATGAACCATGGAAAGTCCCCAGGATGAGACAGGAAGAAATTGGAAAAGAATGAGGAAGGTAAACAGAATCTACCCTCACCCAGTTCTACCCACCATTGAAATCTTTTGCCAAACTGCTGCATTCTTGTGATTGCTGCTTGCTTAACATCTGCATTTTACTTGACTATAAATTTCCTTACAAACTTGAGCTCAGGGCTGGCACCATTAATGGAATGATCTGAGTATCAGCCCTCCAATGTGAATAAACTCTCTCCTTCACCTGACCAGCTATTGGTTTCCTGATTTCCAGAATCCTGCAACATTTCTGAAGGCCCCCAGTGAGATCAGGCTGCTGTACCCCTGTTGGGGATGAAGAGATGCCTCGGTCAGTACTAGCTGTTCTTACAGAAGTGCCTACATAACAGCTAACAACTGTCTGCAATTCCAGTTCCAGGAGATCCAACACCCTCTTCTGATTCTAAGGGCACTGCATGACATGGGTACACTTACATACATGCAGGCAATACATACGTGCAAAATAAAAATAATATAAATAAATAAATAAATAAAGTGGTTTTTGGGCAGACTCATCTAAGGTACTAATTGAAATCTTAATTTTAAGCTTATTCTTTAAAATTATTTGAATCTGGTGCTTTCAAATGTTAATTATGAAAATGCAGGTTCAGGGAAAAAACTGATTATAGAATTTAGGCGTGAGAAACTTAAGATAACTAAAAATATTGTATGACATGCATAGAGCTTCAATTAAACATTGGCTTAAAAAAAGATAGCTAAAAATACTTTTTCATTAAAATGCCTCCCCCCAAATTCGAACTGCTTTGGCTAGACACCATACAATGTAATATTGAAAGCTTAGTTTCTAGATTTGCCTGTATACAAAGATACTTTGGCCTTGTTCCATTTTAAAATGTACATATATTGACAACGTCTAGATGGCTAACTTTTGCTTTGGAATAGTTATTAAGAGATGTGTTTTGAATATTGTATAACATCTACAAGCATTGCTGAGACTCCCTTTTGCTAGTTCTTAGTCTCATTCATATGGGAATTTGGAAACAGGATTCAGGATTTATTTTGTTGTTATTGAGACTGGGTCTCTCTGTAGCAGCAGCTGGCCTGAAATTCACTATGTAGACCTGCATCTCACAGAGATCTGGCTGCTTCTGCCTTCTGGGTGCTTTATTACTAAACCCAACTTCAGAAGGAATTTTGAGTATGATTTAGTTTGGGGTCTGGGGGTCTTTCTACCTGTCACCTTTACCAAAGCAAATTGGAAGACAGTAATTAGGGGAGGGAATAGTTTATTCAAGTCCAGGCTTAGTAAAATGAGGCAGAGATTATATGTCTCAAAGAAGGACAGTCTCCATTTTTGAGGGGGGAGTGGTCTTAGGGGGCAGTTTGAGGCAATAGATGAAAAGGTCCTATGTTTAGATAAGTTCTCTGTTCTTCCATGGAAGTTCCTGGAAGGGTGGAGACCTGCTCTGACTCTCCTGGAGTTTTTCAGTCCTGGCAAAATCCTGCATATTAACATTCCATCTGATTTTTTTGTTTGTTTGTCTTTTGAGACAGGGTCTACCCATACCCCCAGCTGGCCTGGAACTCACTATGTATACCATGCTGGCCTTGAACTCACAGAGATCTGCCTGCCTCTTCCTCCCAAGTGCTGGGATTAAATGCTTGCGCCACCACGCCTGACCCCCCTTTGCCATTTTCTTTCTATTCAATCCTATTCCATCCTGTCTGCACATTGACTTCAGCTCAGACTTGTAATAGCATAACTTTGAACAGAAAAATCTCTGCATAGAAACCTCTGTTACCTTCAATGTTGAGTTTGGCTCCTTGATTTGGAATCAGAGTCTTTTATAACCTAACTCCCAACACAGCTGCCCTGAACTACTTTTCACTGGTTTTCTTTCAAATACTTCTCTCAGAGCTCTAATTCAATCCCTTTCCCTCTCTCTCTCCTTCATTCTCCTCCCCTATTTTTTTTCTTTCCTTTTTGCTTACCTGAGTAACAGCCCAACACCCTCTCCCAGGGGCTTCTGGTGCTGTAACAGTTTTTTGTTTTGTTTTGTTTTGTTTTGTTTGTTGTTTGTTTGTAATAAGGTCCTCACTATGACATTTAGGCCAGCCTTGAACTTGCTGTGTAGGTGAGGATGATCTTGATTTTCTGGTCTTCTTGCCTCCACCTCCCCAATGCTGGGATTACATGTTTGCATCACTACACCTGGCATATATATATATATATATATATATATATATATATGGTGGAGTGTTGTTGGTTTTTTTTTTTTAATTTTTTTATTAATTTTTTTTTTCGTATTGTGTATGAATGTATGTCTGCATGCACGTTTGGGCACCCGGTGTCGGCAATGCCAAGGAGGTCAGGAAGAGGGTTGTCGGATTCCCCTGGAAACGGAGTTCTCCTGGAAATATGAGGTGTTACAGACGGTTCTCTGGCCGCCATGTGGGGTGCTTGGGGATCGAACCAGGGGTCCTCTGTAAGAGGCACGTCCGTGCTCTTAACCGCTAGGCCATCTCTCCAGCCCGGGGTTAACCCAGAAAAAAAAAGGTTTCCCTGTAGCCCCAGCTGGCCTGGAACTCACTATATAAACCAGGCTGGCCTTAAAACTCACAGAGATCTGCCTGACCTCTACCTCCTGAGGTTATATTTGGTTTGTTTGTTTTTTTTAACATTTTATTATATTTATTTATTTATTTATTTATTTATTTATTTATTTATTTATTTATTTATTTATTTATTTATTTATTCTTGTATGTGTATGAGTGTACTGTCTGCAAGTAGGTTTGTGCACCCATGTCGTGCAATGCCAAGGAGGTCAGAAGAGTGCATTGGATTCCCCTGGAACTGGAGTTTAAGACGGTTCTCAGCCGCCATGTGGGTGCTGGGGATTGAACCCGGGTCCTCTGCAAGAGCAGTCGGTGCTCTTAACCGCTAGGCTATCTCTCCGGCCCCTATTTTTGGTTTTTAAGACAAAGTTTTTCAGTGCTGAAGACATGGTTCCGTGGTTAATAACACTGCTCTTCCAGAAGACCTGGGTTTGATTCCCAGGACCCAAATGGCAGCTAACAATCATCTGTAAAACCAGTTCCAGGGGATCCTACACCCTCTTCTGGCCTCTATGTGGAATTGCATGACACAGGTAAATTTATGTGCAAGCAAAATACTCATGCCCATAAAAAAATAAAAAAATAAAAAATACAGGGCCTTTCTCTGTAGTCCAGGCTGTCCTCAAGCTTGATTCTCCTGCCTCAGCATTCTGAGTACTGGAATAACAAGTATGTACTACGATGCCTGGCTTACCTCTATCTTGTAGGAAACTCTGTATATAATAAAGCTAATACACACTTTCACTTTCCAGGTATGGTATAAATCCTTTAAGGACAAGATTGTGTCAGTTCCTTCATGTCTCTCCTTTTTCTGGTCCTCCTCCTCTTCTTCCTCCTCCTCTTCTTCCTCTCACTCTTCCAGTCCTGACAACAACTGATGCTTCATCTCATCATATCTAACATGCTATCAGATGGAGGGTGCACCACTATTTTATATACTGCTGTTACTGGGAAAACCAAGGCTTCCTCTTGGGCTTTTAGTCTCATTAATAAAACAATTTTAAAATGGACTCAGAGGGAAGTGCGAGGAAATTTTTATTAAAGTTTGGGAGAAAAAGAACAGGACAGGCAAGCTGAAAATTTGGCAGCTGTCAAAAAGAGGGAGATGGAGAGAAAAGTCATGCCTTTTAAGTTAGGTGTAGAGTCAGAGACCCAGACTCAAAAAATAAAATAGAAAGCCAGACTGGGATAGTACACACCTTTAGTCCCTGCACTCAGAAGGCAGGGGCAGGCAGATCTCTGTGAGCTCAAGGCCAGCCTGGCCTACATAGCAAGTTCCAGGTCAGCTGGGGCTACAAGGAAACCCTGTCTCGAAAAAAATCTGAAAAACAAAAAGTAAATAAAGTAGAAAAAGCCTGAGTGTCTGGAGAATGTGCTTAGAGCTTTAGTCTGGTGCCTGAAAAAAGATAAAAGGAAAAGGAAAACTATACTTAGTTAGAACCAGGCCATAGTTGGGGTTCAGAGGGCCCCAGTTCCAGTCTCTTGTGTTGCAGGATGGCACACATGATTAGACAGAGACAGTTACGTATTTTTAAGAACGAGAAAGCATTCCCAAGAATGGGAGTGGCTACGTTCCCAGAAAGCCTTGGGCCGTGAGGTATGTAGCCCTTTATATGTCCCAGAAAGCCTTGGGGGGTGACGTGTGTAGCCATTTTCTGTCCCTTATGTAGCACTTCCCATTTGTATTTCTCAGGGTTTTCTTTTTTTTTTAATTTTTTTAAAAATTTATTTCTGTATGTGTATGAATGTACTGTCTGCATGCAAATCTGTGCACCCGTGTCGTGCAATGCCGCGGAGGTCAGAAGAGGGTGTCGGATTCCCCTGGAACTGGAGTTCTCCTGGAACTGGAGTTTCAGACGGTTCTCCGCTGCCATGTGGGTGCTGGGGATCGAACCCAGGTCCTCTGCAAGAGCGGTCAGCGCTCTTAACCGCTAGGCCATCTCTCCAGCCCCTCTCAGGGTTTTCTTGAGCATGCTCTGTTCATTGGGTGAAGCCTTTCCAGTCTTCCTTTGCAAATTGGCTTCTTTCATCCGTGAATACTGATGTCCCAGTTTCTAGTTCCTATTCTTTGCCTACATCACAAAAAGGAAGAAAATGTGACTCCCTCATCCCAGAGCATGCTACTTTCTTATGTCATATGCACTTACATTCATGCAGACAATACACTCATACACATAGATTTTTTTAATTAATTAATTAATTAATTAATTAATTAAAAGAAGCAGTATATAGCATGTAGTTTACTGGTTGGATTTTTAACAAACCATGTATGTGCTTATAAGGGACTCTATAGTTATCTGTGTCCAGGATCCATTGTCTTCTGCTAACTTTCCTACTCTTCCGAATGGCTTATGCCTTGTTAACTGTGAACTCAGGCACTTCTGGAGGTATTGACTGAGCCTACGAGCCATACACTCACAGCTAAATTAATCAGTGTGTTGCTGCTGTCCCCAGGCATAATATCAGCCTGGGGAACAGTCTGAAATTCTAATCTTGACCTTTTCAGTTCCTGGACCTGCCAGCAGCCTTTAGGAAATGGAGACAACATTGAAAAATTTAAAAGGGAGAAAAACAAAGCTGTAGTCAGTTCCTTGAAGCACCAAAGCCCTAAGCTTCAGCCACTGTAAAATCAGATTCTTTCCTTTACAATTGAAATAGTCCTGAATCAACATGGGGAAGAACTACATCTGACAGATGTTTCTTGCATGGCCACTACATACTGGCATTGTGTTCAATCCTGTACTATAAAAATGAAGGACCCAGGCATGGTGGCCCTCACCTTTAATCCTAGCACTTGGGAGGCAGAGGCAGGTGGATCTTTGAGAGTTCAAGGCCAGCCTGATCTACAGAGTGAGTTCCAGGCCAGCTGGAGCTACAGGCAGACCCTGTCTCGACAAGACCAAATAAACAAACAAACAAACAAATAAAATAAAAATGAAGAAAACAGTATCCCCATTTGTGCCCTTCCTAGATCAGAAGAGAAAATCCCCCACCAGCCCTGACTAATATGGTGCTTGGTTGAACTTTGTATATACTTCAACTCTATAAAAATGGATTTTGCATAAGTGGCTTCATCAGGAAAATTTCTGTTAAGTATGCCACATGATGGATAGAACTTGGACTTTTATTAACCAGAAATTTATGATAAATTCTATCCTTTTTCATAACCATAATCTTGTCTCATAAAAAGTGACACCAAAAAAATAAATAAATAAATAAATAAAAAGTGACACCAATTAGAACATAGATTTAATATTATCTTTGAAAGCCAGCTTGCTATTTCAAAAGTGGTTATTAGAGACATCTACATGGAAAGCAGAGGGTAGTTTGAATTAAATCCTCTTGGGTTAATGTCCTGCATACTGCTGATATTGAAGGTTAGTCACTGGGCAGAAGTCTGAAACAGAAAATCCTCAGAACATTAAGCCAAAGACTAAAGAAAACAAATGTGCCATATTTGTGCAGTGCTTGCTCCCCAAATAAATGCTATATTCACTTAATGCTGAACATGGCAGAGAGAAACCAACTGACCCTGATTATTAATATACTGAGCATATGAAATCATATGTTGATATTCCCATAAATAGTCTGACACAGACAGATTTCAGCAATTTAGACCTCATTACAAGAAATTAGACTACTTAAACCTTGTGAAAATCTGTACTATTTAGTGCACAGTTAAACACATAAGTGAATTATATAGTTATAAAATAATTATAAAAGTTTTGTATTACAAGCATAAGCCTTAAGAGCCATTCTAAGCAATTTATTTGTATAAAATATTTCGAATCAAATTTGTCATGACTGTTAATAAAAAAATATTTTTAATTTGAGTTTGCTAATGTTGCTCTTTTTGTGTGTGTGATAGTTTCTGGCCCAGGTTTTTCTTGAGCTTGCTCCTTACCACACTCTTTTACAGAGAGGCTAAACCAGCCAAAGTTCCCAGAAAAAGTGAAGATAAAGTTCTAAGAGTGACTAAATTATCTTTCTAAGAGGAAAAGGCCAAGCTAGGAGCGCTCTTCTGCGCCAGTCAAACCAAGTGGAGCTCACAGTGAGGAGGCTTAGCGCTGATGACTGGTTGTGCACAGCCTGGTCAGAACGCGGCTGTTCATCTGACCAAGCTCCATACTTGCCCTAGCTTAGATGTGAATGTCCCAAAGGGCCAGGCGTGTGAGGCCTGTTCTCCAGAGTTCAATATTGAGAACTAGTGGAACTTTTAGAGGTGGGGCCTACTAGGAAGTCTTATGTTATTGGGAGAATGCCCTTCAAAGGGACTGAAGGACCTCAAGTCTCTCTAATTTTTGCTTCCTGGATGCACAGGGCAAGGAGGCTGCTCTACCATAAACCCCCACCATGCTGCACTGCTCTCACTACAGGCAAAAGGACCAAGCAACCATGGAATGAAACCTTCAAAACTGCAAACCACAATAGAGTCTTGTTCTGTTTATATGCATGTGGGGGGTGTTTGTGTGGATGTGTGCCACGTTAGTAAAGGTGTCCACAGTGTCCTGAAGACAGCTTGGATCCCCTGGAGTTGGAGTTATAGGATGTTGTGAACATTTTGATATAGATGCTGGGACCTGAACTCAGGTCCTCTGGAAGATCAGGAAATGCTCTTAAGCTCTGAGCCATCTCTCCAACTCAACCCCTTCCTCTTTCAAAGACTATTTTATTTATTTATTTATTCTTAATTTTATTTATTTATTATGTGTATGAATGTACTGTCTTCATGTAGGTCCGTGCACCCGTGTCATGCAATGCATCAGATTCCCCTGGAACTGGAGTCAAAGACAGTTCTCAGCCACCATGTGGGTGCTGGGGATCAAACCCAGCTCCTCTGCAAGAGCAGTCAGTGCTCTTAACCGCTAGGCCATCTCTCCAGCCCTAGACTTTTTTATTTATTATTTTTATGCCTATGAGTGTATTGCCTGCATGTAGTAAGAGCACGCAATGCCCATAGATGCCAGAAAGGACACTGAATCCTCTGAGCTGGAGTTACAGATGGTTGTTAGCTACCAGATAGGCTTTGGGAATTGAACCCCTATCCTCTGCAAGAGCAGCCAGTGCTCCTAACCACTGAGCCATCTATCCTGCCCCCTTCCTCTTTTTTTCCCCTTTTTTAAATTGAACTTTTGTGTATTTCATACATAACATCTTAATCAGTCCTAATCATCTTCATACCCCCTTCTCCATTGGCTCCTCCCACAGCTCCCCCTCTGGAATTCACACATTCTGTCATTTGTGTTACGGCCTATTGTGCCAAATTAATGTCCCCAGCAATTCCTCAGTGCCAGTTCATCCGCTGAGCTCTAGTCAGCCTATCTGGACTCCTTTGCTTTAAGAAGGCCAGTTCTTTCTCATCCAACAGCACTCAGCTGCCAATATTTCTTCAGCTAAGATTGGGTTCTGTTAAACATTTCTGCAGTTCCATGCTGGGTTGTCTGGTTGAGTTTGCATGGGTCTTGTGCATGCTGACGCCAATGCTGCAGGTTCATATGAGCAGGGTCCCAGGAGCTTGTAGGGTTTTATTTTCATATGGTCCTGCACCACCTCCCTGGCTCTTACAATCTTTCCCCTCTTCCACAATTTTCCTTGAGCCCTGGGTGAGTGACGTTGAATATAGGCATGAACCTACACACTATAGATTCCTAATCTCCATGGTTTGGACATTCACAACCTTTTGAGTTCCTGGCCCCCAGTTGCATGAGGGAGCTTTCTTTATGAGGGTTAAGAGGTTAATTAGTGTCCTCTTGGCCCCTTGATCAATGTTGCATGAGCTTTAGGTGTAGAGGTTGCATTGTAGATGCGTTGCTTAGGCTTGGGCAATTCACAGACGACGTCTGAGTGTGTTCAGTTATGGAACTCTGTAATATTCTTCATCTGATGCAAAAGAAGCTTCTTTATTGAGTGGTGTCAGGGATATTTGAAAATATAAGGAAACCTATTTTTCAGTTAGTAAGAAGTTACTTTAGCCCAGGGATGTGTCTACTCAGTGGGAGGAAATTCACGTATAGTACCGTAAACATAGCCAGAAACACACAGCTGGAGAGGTCATAGATCTTAGAGAAATTCCCAAAGTTGTCACATCCCCTTCCTTGTTTTAAGTTGACTATCTCAGGTATTTTGTTATAGTAACAGAGAGATGGCTAATAGATGATTTGCTACTAATTCTCGGTTGGTCTAGATGACATGTCCAATGACAGCACCACAGTTTGATGTGAAATTCTACAACAACCTATCATAAACTGGTTACCTTTTAATTATTGGTCCCAAGAGCACAGTCTCTTCGCTTAGATGACATCCCCAGTAAAATTGGTGTGCTGGATAGCTTTAGTGTCAACTTGACACACCTGGGTTGAGGGAGCCTCAATTAGGGAATTAGCTCCATTGGACTGGCCTGTGGCCATGTCTGTGGAGTATTGTCTTGATTGTCAGGTAATGTGGGAGGGCCCAGCCCACTATGGGAGGTGCCACCCTGGGCAGGTTGTTGTGTACTGTATAAGAGGTCAGGCTGGGCATGGGCCAGGGGAGCAAGCCAGTGAACAGCATTCCTCCATGGCCTGTGCTTCAGCTCCTGCCTCCAGGTTCCTGCCCTGAGTTCCTGCCTTGGCTCCCTAAGTGATGAACTGTGACCCAGGAGATGTAAGCTGAATAAACCCTTTCCTCCCCAAGTTGGTGTCGGTCAGAATGTTTTGTCACAGCAATGGAAGACAAACTAGATCAATTGGCATCTATGATTGGTTTCACAATCTCCCAAGCAGGTAATATGACATCACTGCTAACTAGTATGTGGTACAAGTGGATAAGGTACCACATCACTAACAGCAGAGACTGAGTGCCCCAACCAATCAGTTCTGAGAAACACAGATTCATTCAGGTAACTGAACCCTATCTACCACACAAAATGGCAGATGAGAAACTTATAAGGATAGAGACTTTAAACTGGATTTCCAGAGTGAAATTCTAGCCTGAGGAAACTCCACCAAAGAATAGAAGGCCTTGCCATACAGGCTTAGCACTGGAGTCTCTAAGTCAGATTTCAAGAGGAGTGAATCACTATGAATGATAAATGGTATTTTAAATATCAAATGTTAGGAGCACAGAGTTCCAATAGAAATGTACAATGTATTATTATTTGAGACTTAGAAATAGACATGCATTGAGAACCAATTTTTAAAAATTTTGTTGAGTTCGTGTGTGAGGCAAAAATAGACTAAGTAGCTTTAGTCTAAATTAGAAATGGCACACCAGAATTGGATGGATGGCATACCGAGGAGGCCGAGTTCAACCCCAGTGAGATCAAAGGCATCTACCTGAGGTGTACCCCCCCCCGTTGTGGGGGCGGGGGGCATGTGTGCTTCCTGATTGTGGATGCAGTCTGACAGGCCAGTCTCTTGGCCCTGCTGAGTGAGGTGCCTTCTCACCATGATGGACCGAATTCTTCTAGAACTGTAAGCTGAAATAAACCCTTTCTCCCTTAAGTTGCATTGTCAGGGTATCCTATCCCAACAACAGAATGAAACTAAAACAACATGTTAATTCCTTGTTTAGTTTTTTTAAAAACCATCAATTAGATTTGCATATTTTCATAAACATAGCCATAATTCTTAACAATAACATCCCTTGGATACAAAATATATTTGTAAAAAATCCAGCAGATAGACTATAAAAGCATAGAAGAAGTGAGCGATTACTTCAGTGGTAGAGGGTGGGAATGGGTGTGTGGAGAGGGGAAAAGCTAAGAAGAGGGGCTCAAAGGAGACATTCATTTTATCTGGAATGCTGCTTTTTTTTTTAATAGGGTCCAAGGGGGCATGGTGGCATATACCTTCAGGAAGCAGAAGCAGGTGAATTTCTGTGAGGTGAAGGCCACCCTGGTCTACATAGCAAGTTCCAGGCCAGGGAGGCTTAGAGCGAGACCTTGTCAAAAAAAAAAAAGGAGCACCTATACATTACTTACCTTAAAAATAGAAAAAAATGGCAAGAAAATGTATAAAAGGTAATTGTTCCTTTGGAACAAAAGGAATATATTTATATTACTCTTCATAGATTTAGAAAAAAAGAAACACTGTGGCTGGGTATATAAATTGTATAAATGGCTGAACATGGACAGGGGTCAGACCAGACAGTCATCCAGTGGGCACTTGGAAATGAGGAGGAGGAAGATGAGGAGTGAAGACCCTAAGCTCTTCAGTGCTGGTTACAGCCCCTAAAATTACCTACTGTGTTCCCTCTACTCTCATTCTTTTTTTAAATCCCACCCAGATTTATGTTATGGAGATGTTTCTGCTTTGAAGGCCACTGTGTCTGAAAAGACACAGAGGAAGCAAAGACAAGGCTGTTTGATCAGAAAAGACAGAGGGATAAGAAGTGGGATGGGGGCCGCTGAGGGCAGCAAAGGAGGGAACAGAGAAGCAGGAAGGGTTCTGCGGTAACCCAGACCAAAGACGGGCCCCTTCAAATGGCCCTTTGCAACTGAATATTTGTGTACCTGGGAGAGAATTCTTCCATCAGCCCCCACCCACTGGGCACCTTTCACCATTTCAGGGTTAAGGGACTGGGGTGCATGGTGAAATACCTGTAAGGAAGATGCAGAAGGTGTAGCTTCCCGAAGAAAAGTAGGATGAGAGAGAAAAAGCCAATTAAATCAAGAATTCTCACCTCTCCGAAGTAGGCTGTCTCATTCTCCTCTGAGGCTCCTTGAAGCACATCTTCCATACACGAATGCCAACAGAGAAAAAGACACCTAGATTCTGAGCCGGGTGTGGTGGTACACACCTTTAATCCCAGCACTTGGGAGGCAGAGGCAGGCGGATCTTTGTAAGCTCAAGGCCAGCCTGGTCTACATAGTGAGTTCCAGGACAGCTGGGGCTACAGGACAACCTGTCTCAAAAAGACCAAAAAAAAAAAAAATCCAGATTCCTCAGTAACATTGGCTTTCCCCCCTTACTCCTATTCTAGAAAAGAATGTCTTAGATACTGCCATAACTAAATTGTGAAATATAATTAATGTCTCCTTTCTAATTCTTTTAAGTTGGTGTCTCAGAGAGATAGAAGGAATTAAAAAAAAAGACCTGAGGGGTTAGAGAGATGGCTCATTGGTTAAGAACACTGACTGCTCTTGAAGAGGACTCAAGTTTGATTCCCAGCACCCACATGGCGGTTAACTGTCTATAACTCCAGTTCCAGGGGAATCTGACACCTTCTGACTCTGTGGACATTGGATGGCACAGGTGCACTTATACACATTCAGGCAATACATTCATACACTAAAATAAAAAGATAAATAATAAATAAAATACTTTTAATTTATTTTTTTATGTGTATGAGTGTACTGTCCGCATGTAGGTTGGTTCACCCATGTCGTGCAATGACGTGGAGGTCAGAAGAGGGTGTCAGATTCCCCTGGAACTGGAGTCAAAGATGGTTCTTAGCCACCATGTGGGTGCTGGGAATCGAACTCGGGTCCTCTGCAAGAGCAGTCGGCGCTCTTAACCGCTGAGCCATCTCTCCAGCTCTGATAAATAAAGTACTTTAAAAAAAAAGAGCTGAGACCAAAAATATTTCTGTTCGCAAAGGAGCTCACTTTCCTAGAGGGATGAGACCTGAGAGGACAACACGTCAGCAGCCCCGCGTTCCAACCTACACGCTGCCACCAAAACTATCTTCCCGAAGCCCAGATTGAATACAATATTTTTCTGTAATGAAATTCTTTGATTACCAAACAATCCTCCCCCTAAAAAGAGCTACCAATAATTTTTCAAGGAATTAGAATCCTGCAAAACATTGTTCTAGAAACCCTGATCTATGAAGAGCCTGGATGTTGGAATAAAACCTGAAGGTAACTTGCAGCTCCACTGCCTACCTGCCAAGTACTGTTTAGCAAACGACTTAAATTTCCCATGTTTACTTATTGGTAATACTGGCATAACAGGTTTCTTGGGTTTGTTGTAAAGATTAATTGAGATCACTTGTTTTTGTCTTTGGTAGAATGACACTCAACAAACCATAACAAATATATTATTGCTATTATCCCAAGGTTTGGAACTCGCTTTTCTACCCTTGTGAAAAGAGGAGCCAAAGACCTTTTTCAATCATAATAAGAAGTTAGAAGCATAATGGTGACATCTACAGCCTCTGAACTCAGGAGCCAAGGGACGATGGTCAGGAGTTCCAGGCCAATTTCAGGTATCTAGTGAGTTTGAGACTAGCCCAGGGTTTTTGAGACCCTATCAAAGGAAAGAAGGAAGGGAGGGAGGGAGGGAGGGAAGGAGGGAGAGGAAGAAGCATAAATAGAAAATAAAGGGTTATTTGGAGTTTTGAATCTAGCATGGTACCCATGTCTACAATCCTAGCACAAGACAACTGTGTAGCAAGGTTCTATCTCAAAAACAATAAACAAGTCAGGCTAGGTGGCACACAGTTAAATCCTAGTGCTTGGGAGGCAGAGGCAGAAGGATCACTATAAGTTTGGGGCCTGCCTTGTGAATTTTAGACCCTGCCTTAAAACAACAGGAAAAAAAAAAGCCTGTTCAAAAATCCATTCTCAACAATGTACTCTCTCCCTGGCAACACACAAGAATCTCTTCCTGAAACTCACAGACTCTTTTCTCTAAATCTTTTTCTTTTTTAAAACAATCTTTTTGTTTTTTTTAGGAGTTTTGTTCATGTTATTTTGTTTCTTGGGCTTTTTTGTTTTGTTTTGTTTGAGACCAGTTTTTAATGTTTGCTTGTTTGTTTGTCTGTTTGTTTTAGACATCTTGCAGTGTAGTCCAGGCTGATCTTGAACTTGAGGTCCTCCTTTCTCAGCCTCTGGGGTGCTGGAATTGCAGCCTAAATCTTTAAGCATTTAGTTTTTGCTGCTATGGATTGGAATTCTTTATGTGCTGCTGTATTTTTGTTGCCACTTACATCTGTTCAAGATCAGGATCTGCATCTCCTCTGTCCTTGTGAGCATTCACAGTGATGTGTAAAAGAATGACCACATGTCTATCTAATGAAAACATGCCGAGTGCTCTGACAAGTGGTTTCCAAACTGCAACACCTCTGTGTTTGGGTATAGAAACTTTGATTTCTCTCTGAAGAAATCTACAATTATCGCTGTTTGCAAAGGTAATTTCTATCATTTGCTGCCCTCCTGTGTTTGATGCAGATATCTACAATTATCGCTGTTTGTAAAGATAATTTCTATCATTTGCTGCCCTCCTATGTTTGATGCAGATATTACTCCATACTGAACAAAACGAATGCCTGGACCAACTATCCTGACCAGGGTTGCACTGAGGTTTCTTGGCTGTACTTACTTTCATATACTTGAATGGAAATTTTCCACACAAATTTATTTTTCCCACTAAGAGTGTCTTTTTGGCTTTTATAGACTGAGTTTCCTTGTAGCCCAGCAGGCCTGGAATTTGCTTTGTAGACCAGTGTCCCACGCAGCAGTCTCGCCGGCAAGAACTTCACGCGGACAACAGGATTCTTCTGCAGCAGTATTTATTGTGCACAGCTCTTTTAGGAGAAGGACCCCAAAATGGGGCAGAAGCACTGCTTATATAGCAGTCTAGAGGGCTCGTGCATGCTCTGGATAGGTGCACAGTCCGATGCCTCATTTGCATATTAAAAGCACGAGCTCAGAGAGCGGTAGTCATGCACAGTCTGCAGGCAATAAGCGGAAGTCAGTGATCATGCTAATGAGTGCTCCAGATTGAAGCTCTCCCATTGGCTGGGAAATGAACTGGGTAGTTAGGCGACAAAATGGCGATCATAAGACCTGGCCAGGGTCCAAGGCGCCATTTTGGTCAACGTCCGCTCTCTACAGAACAGGCTGTCCTCAGTCTCACAGAGATCTGCCTGCTTCCTGAGGGCTGGAATTAAAGGTGTGCCTCACCACACCTGCTTTGTTTTGTTTTACATTACAGTTTTGATTTATTTATATTAACTATTTCATATTGGTCTCTTGCTTGGTATAAATAATCCACTAAGATTTTAATATTTCTACCTTCAAATTCTTAGACAATAACTGGTAAAATGGGCTGGGTATGGTAGTACATGTCTTTAATCCCAGCACTCAGGAGGCAGAGGCAGGTGGATCTCTGTGAGGTCATAGCCAGCCTGGTCTATGTAGTGAGTTCCACACTAGCTGGGGCTACAAGGGCACCCTTCATCAAAGAAAAAAATGATAAGCTGGGCATGGTGGTGCATGCCTTTAATCCCAACACTCAGGAGGCAGAGGCAGGTGGATCTCTGTGAGTTCAAGGCCAGCCTGGTCTACAGAAAGAGTTCCAGGCCAGCTGGGGCTATAGGGAGACCCTATCTCAAAACACCCCCAAAATGATAAAATTATTCCAATATTATTTTTGCATTTAGATCTATTTGCCTTTAGGTCTGTTTTGCATATTTAGATCTATTTGGGGTTATTATGTAGCTGAGATTTGGCATTTGCAGCTAGAAAGACCTGGTTCAAATCCAAACTTCTTTTTCATCACCTCATCATCATCATCATCCAGTCTTTGCTAATATTAATAATAATCCAGGCTTAGCTAATAATAATAATAATAATAATAATACAATCCAGGCTAATCTAGTAAGTGGTGAAAGTTGCAACTTTGGGCAAACTAATTTTTCTGAATCTTTTTATGTTTTCAAAATATTATGTAAGATAACATGCCAATGCTCAGCTTACTATGGAAGATCCCAGCTGTGAATTCATGTGATAATATGTAAGATTCTCAGCATACCATGGAAGATCCCAGCTGTTATTACATGTGATAATATATAAGATGCTCAGCACACCATGGAAGTCCTCAGGTGTGATTGCATGTGATAACATTTAAGATGGTCCATGTACCATGGAAGTCCTCAGCTGTGATTGCTGTGATAACATTTAAGATGGTCCGTGTACCATGGAAGTCCTCAGCTGTGATTGCTGTGATAGAAAGGATGTTCTCTGGTGTAGCCAGGCATAGAGAGACAGAAGAATGGCTGAATTAACAGTAGATTATTGGGACTAAGCTCTATATTCCCATATTGAACATTCAACAATTATTGAACACCTTGGAGCATGCCAGACACTGTTACAGACATTTAAAATGCCTCAGTTAATAACATGCTAACAACACAAACCCTGGCTAGTTTAAGGATGTTTCTCTCTGAGTAACTAAATTCCTCCTCAATTTTTACAGTTCTGAATATACATATTCCTTAGTTTAGCACATCTGCCTTCTATACTACAGGTCTGGGCCTTCCTGTCTACAATCCAAGCTGTCATCTGTCTTGATTTATTGATGCAGCCTCCAACTAAGGAGAGGGATTCACTTGTGCAACAATTTGTATAACTTTTTCAAGTTTCATAAAATGGTGGTTTATAGTCCAATGCCTACTCTTTAGGTAAAAGGGAGAAATGCATTAGTGTTGACACTTTAATTTTGAATGCTTACAATCCATTTTCTTTCACTTTGCCCTCCTAGTCTCAATGCAACATCCACAGGGATTCTCTGAAGTAGCAATTTAATAACTTTCCTGAAGTGATGACCCATTTCACTCATTTTTGAGAAAATGGCTGCCAAATACCCAAGTAACTATTATTTAATCTACTGTCAATCACTCAGTGAAAATGGTGGGAAAGGGAGTTGAAGGAATCTATAAAGTGACAATTATTCTCATAATAACATCATGATTTTATTAAACTTTTTACTGTTAACATTTGCACAGGTAGTACAAAAACAGCAATGATAAGACTATTAGCAGTAGCTAATATTAACAAAATAGAGCGGCAGCATCAAACTACACTAGCAATCAGTGCACTCTGCCACTCCTGCCTAATAAAAACAGCCAGTAAAACTCAGTTTCACGTTTCACTGAAAAATCTCCTTGTCAAGGGCTGGAAAGATAGCTCAGCAGTTAGAACTGGCTGCTCGTGCAGAGGACCTGGATTCAATTCTCAGTACACACATGCAGCAAACAACCATCTGTAACTTGAGTTCCAGGAGAATCTTACACCCTCTTCTGACTTCTGAGGTCAATGCATGACACAGGTGCCTACCTACATGCCGGCAATATACCCATACACATAAAATAAAATTATATATATATATATATATATATTAAAATTACCTTGTTGAAAGGCATGCATGGCAACACATGCCTGCTAATGCAAGAATGAATTGGAAGTAGCTGAGGCCATCCTGGGCTGCCTAGAGGCCATCCTGGGCTACCCAGAAGTCTTAAAGATGCAGTAAGATTGCTGTATCAGTCACTTTTCTGTTGCTGTGATAAAACCACCCTGACCAAGGGAACTTATAAAAGGAAGAGTTTATTTGAGCTTATGATTGATGGTTCCAGGGCTAAATTAGAGTCCATTGTGGCAGGAGGCATGGTGGCTGGGGCTGGAGCAGAAAGCCAAGGTTCACTTCTTGCAATGAGTACAGGAAGTCAAGAGAGAGAGACTAGAGACTGGCAAGGCTTATTAAACTCACTAAGCCCACCCCCAATGACGTACTTCCTCCAGCATGGCCACACCTTCTAAGACCTCCCAGAACAGTGCCACCAACTGGGGACAAAATGTCTAAATACTTGAAGCCTATGGGGGACACTCTCATTCAAACCACCACAATTGCTAACTTATTTCATGAATTCTTAGCCTTTGAAGACCTGCTATGGGATTAAATTGGTAGGCTGTATGAAGTATTCTTGCTCTCACTGCCAAGTGTAGTGGTTTTGTCCAGGAAAAGTATGTGTACTTATTTGAGTTGGAAACACAACAGCCTTTCTAATGAGACATTACATTTTTCACAAGAAAGAACAAGCTATGGTTTTGTTGTTCTTCTGTATATTTTCAAAGTGCCAGGGCCCCAGTGCAGTAGGCAAGCACTCCACCACCGAGCTACATCCCCAGCCCTACACTGTAGCTTTCAGACTTGGGCATTTGGCAGATATGTTCTTTCTAAAATGATCCAATGAGGGGCTGGAGAGATTGCCTAGCGGTTAGGAGTGCTGACTTCTCTTGCAGAGGACCCGGGTTTGATTCCCCAGCACCCACATGGCAGCTGAAAACCACTCCAGTTCCAGGGGAATCAGACACCCTCTTCTGACCTCCTCGGCATTGCATGACAAAGGTACACAAACCTACATGCAGACGGTACATTCATACACATAAAAAATAAATTAAAAAAGTTAAAAAGAAAAGATCTAGTGACCCAGTGAGCCTGGCACTTCCAGGAAAATGACATATTTGCTATCATCAACAATTCAAGCTTTCAAGCAAATGTCAAAACTTCTAGAAAACAGCATTGGAAATTTTTGGCTTTCCAATACTGTAACACTTTCTTGGTGAGTCAGGGGTGCTAGCAGTGAGTGTGATCTTCTTTATACCTACAAATATGTCGGCATTTGACAGGGCTGAATTACTCAGTGTGCTAATATTTTTCCAAACAACTAATAAGAGTTATTCTAATGTTTGTATAACAAGGGCTAAGATTCAAAGTTCAAAATGTGTGAATTTTAATGCCTATTTTATCGAAATTTTCTACACTTCCTACGTCTTAATCATATTTAGACCCCTTCCCTGTTACCTCCCCATAGCCCACCCACTGGATTTCATGCATTCCACCTTATACGTTAAGGCCTTGAGTCAAATTTGTGTACCCAGATGTCCCTAAGCGTGAGTTCGTCCCCTGGAGCCTGTTCAGTCTATCTACCATCACTCCCTTAAAGAAGATCAACTCTCCCTCACCCATCAGTGATTGGCTGCCAACGGCTACTCAGCTAATGTTGGGGCCTCCTCCCATTTCTCCAATTCTATTACTGGGTATTCATCTGATTGAGTTTGCATGGGTCTTATGCATGCTATCTATTGCTATAAATTCATATTAGCAAGCTCCCAGAAGCCTGGAGTACTCTATTTCCTTGTGGTTATGTACCACCCCTGGCTCTTACAATCTTACTGCCCCCTCTTCCACAATGGTCCCCGAGTTCTGCGTAGGTAAGGTCTAATACAGGAGTCCAATCCAGGGACACTCACTCTGCAGTTCCTCATTCTCTATACTTTGGCCAGTCGTGGCCTTCTGTTCTCACCACCCTCTGTTGCTTGAGGAAGGGTCAATGGTGAGAGTAGAGAGATGCATTAGTATTCTCTCTCTATCCCCTGTTCCGTTCCGTTCCATGAGTCTTAGGTGGAGAGGTTCCATTGTAGATGTGTCACTTAGGGCTGGGCATCTCACAGACATTCTCTGTGTGTGTGTGACTAGCTGTGGAACTCTGTCTTTAAGTATATATCCTGATGTAACCCCATGAGCCAGGAAAATGGAAAGTAACCAGAGAAGGAAAGGGAAAGAAAGGTGGAGAGAGGAGGGTAGTAGGAGACAAGTGTAACCGAGAGGGAAAGGGAGAAAATGGGGGTATTTACCTGGAAAGGAGGTGGGAAGGTTGTACAAGGAATGATTAAAAGAGGTAAAAGAGGGAGCTCAAGAGAGAGGAGATGAGAGGAAATAGGGATTCTCAAGGGGAAAGTGGGAGTACTTTATCTAGGGAGGGAGGAAGAAGGGTTAGACAGGGAGGGAGAGAGAGAGAGAGAGAGAGAGAGAGAGAGAGAGAGAGAGAGAGAGAGAGAGAGAGACATGAAAAACCAGAGGGAAATGTATTCGTTCAAAAGCTTACTGAAAAACCCACATACTGTGGTAAGCTACCTCAAGACTGCCCATAGCTACACCATATTATGAGGCCCAGCTTAGCCCAGAAGTTAAAATTTAACTCAAAGTATGGGAATAAAAAAAACACGTTTAATTCAACTGAACTGGGACAGGAATTTTGAGAACCGGTCAGCACGTACCTGGTTGCTTAGAAACTAACTCAGTCTGCACGGTCTCTGGACTTTATGCTTGGCTTGATTTTAGAGAATAGGAATTGTTAGAGGGGCTTACTACCCCTAAGCAGGAACTTAAACTTTTCATCCCTGAATATGGGTTTTCCTATATAAAATGCCTCCTCACTCCTTTTTTTTTTTTTTTTTTTTTTTTTTTTTTTTTTTGTTTGGTAATTTTTTTTATTTGAGACAAGGGTCTCCCTGTTAAGGTACCCATGCTGGCCTGGAGTTCTTCTCGTGTAGACCAGGCGAACTCACAGATGATCCACCTGCCTCCTCGTTCCCAAGCTGCTAGATTTAGAAGCCCCTTTCTTGCGTGCAGCCATGACACCCAGCTAATAGATATATTATATCTGATATATATATAGAGATATAGAGATATATATATATAATTTTTTTCGGTCTTTTTGAGACAGGGTCTCCCTGTAGCTCCAGCTGTCCTGAAATTCACTACATAAACCAGGCTGGCCTTGAACTCACAAAGATCCACCTGCCTCTGCCTCCCAAGTGCTGGGATTAAAGGCGTGCACCACCACACCAAGCCTTAACCTCCTCACTCTTAACTCTTTGCTATACACCCTCAACTGAATGTCTGGTGTGTCATCAGCTGACTAAAGACTCATTGGCTTCATTTTGTGTCTAAGAGGTCTCTCTGGTGAAATTGGCCTATTACAGTACAATATCTGAACATGAGTTCATGTGTATAGGTGAAGACTATATATCAAGAAACATAGTACCAGATCAGAGAAACTTCCCTTTGAGTTGTTGGTCAGTGTAGTCCAAGAAACTCCCAGAATAACACAGGCCATTGCCACAGTCCTTGGTTACCTCCCAGATCTTTAAGATAAGACCCTATTGCTGAAGACAGGACATACTTCTGACCCAGCACTTAGAGTGATCAAGTTGGAATTGACCTGGAAGCCCCCTCCCTGAGTACCAGCTCTCACAGTTTTAGAGAATGCCATGCAGGCTGCTAAGGGTCCATTTAGCTTTGAAGCCTCATAACCACAACAATGACAGGCACAGTAAACTATATCTGAGCAGTAGTGGCACTTTTATCTTGGTGGTAATCAGCAGCTACCTAATTGGACTTAAAGCCTGCTTAATGGGAGCACACTCATGTGTGGCACTGTAAATACAGCCAAGTATACATAGCTGAAGAAGTCACAGATCCTAGAGAAAACCCTACATCTGTCACATCCTGAGACACGTGATTATTGTATTCAAAATATGTATCCTTATATTTACATACAAGTATACTAGTCACCACTCATCAAAGCAGCTTCTTTCTGCAACAGGTGAATTTTTTTTTTTTTTTTTGGTCTTTTTGATTTTTTGAGACAGGGTCTTCCTGGAGCTCTGGTTGTCCTGGAACTCACTCTGTAGACCAGGCTGGCCTTGAACTCACAGAAATCCACTTGCCTCTGCCTCCCAAGTGCTAGGATTAAAGGTGTGCGCTACCACCACACCCAGCCTCAGGTGAATGAATTTTAATGTAGCAAGAATGTGGCGATTAGTTTTTATTGTCAACTTGACACAACCTAGTGGCACTTGGAAAGAGGAAACCTCAACTGAAAAATTTACTTCCATCAGAAGGGCCTGTGGCCAGGTCTATGAGAGATCGCCTTGGTGAATACTTGATGCGGAGAGTCCAGCCCACTGTGGGCAGCGCCATCTCCAGGCACAGAGGCCTAGGCTGGGTAAGAAAGCTAGCAGAGCATGAGCCCAGACACGAGCCAGTAAGCATCCTTCCTCCGTAGTTTCTACTTCAGTTCCTGCCCTGACTTCCCCCAGTGATGAATCTTACCTGGAAGTGTAAGATGAAATAAACCCCTTTCATCTCCAAGTTATTTTTGGTCAGGCACAGCTAACTAGAGCTGGGCATGGTGGTGCACGCCTCTAATCCCAGCACTGGAGAGGCAGAGGCAGGTGAGATCCCTGTGAGTTCAAGGCCAGCCTGGTCTACATAGTGAGCTCCAGGCCAGCCGGGACTAAAGGGAGACCCTGTGTTGAAGAGCCAAAAAAAAANTGAGTTCTGGGACTAAAGGTGTCCCACTGTGCCATGCCAGGCTTCTTTTCTTCTTTTAATCAAGACTTTTCTGCTACCCTTGCAAGAGTGATCAATGAGTGATCAACTGGTGAGGAGCCAATAGTCAGGAAAAAAAAAAAAAAAACTAACTAGAGCCATGTGTGGTGGTGCACACCTTTGATTCTAGCACTTGGGAGGCAGAGGCAGGCAGATCTCTGTGAGTTCAAGGGCAGCTGGAGCTACAGGGACACTCTGTCTCAAAAAGAACAACAACAAAAAGCTAACTAGAACAAAGAACATGAAGTTCACTGACCTTGTTTCAGATTCCATATTGTAATTCCCCCCTCCTGGCCCCTGTTTTGAGATAAGGTCTCCCTGTAGCCCCAGCTGTCCTGGAACTCACAATGTAGAGAGACCACACTGGCCTGCCTTTGCCACCAGAGTGTTGAGATTAAAGGTCTGCACAACCATGCCCAATTTACATTTTTTAAGAAACTACCAATGTCGGGTCTTCCTAAAGAATCAACAAAATTTGAAGAGGCTAAATATCCCTCCCATGCTGCACATGAAAAAATGAACTGGGGGGGGGGCTGCTAGAGGGATTGACTGACCTGAGTTCTATCCCCAGGATCTGCAAGGTGGAAGGAGAGAAGTCATTTCTGTAAGCTGCCTTCTGACCTCCACAAACATGCACACAAAATAAGTAAATAAAATGCAATTTTCAAAACTTGGGGTTGAGGATTCAGCTCATTGGTAAGAGCACTTGCCTAGCATGACCAAGGCCTTTGGTTCTATCCATAGCACCAAAATTAATTAATTAAAAATTAAGTGTGCCGGGTATGGTGGTACACACCTTTAATCCCAGCACTTAATAGGCAGAGGCAGGCAGATCTCTGAATTCAAGGCCAGCCTGGTCTACAGAGCGAGCTCCAGCTCCAGGCCAGCTGGGACTAAAGGTAGACCCTGTCTATAAATAAATAAATAAATGTGTATTTTCTAAAAAGTTTAACCAAACCTTCATACCCCAACAGTTTGAATGTGTAAGATTTAAGAATTACAGCTGACTTCCACTAAGCCTAGAGACTGAAGACATTGGCAACTGTATTTAAAAAGCTATTCTCAGTGTGTTTTGGAAATTATTTTTCATAAAAATGTTATCACACACCGGGCGTGGTGGCGCACGCCTTTAATCCTAGCACTCAGGAGGCAGAGGCAGGCGGCTCTTTGTGAGTTCAAGGCCAGCCTGGTCTACAGAGTGAGTTCCAGGACAGCTGAAGCTACAGGGAGACCCTGTCTCGAAAAGACCAAAATAAATAAATAAATAAAAATAAAGTCTTTTTTTTTTTTTTTGGCCAAATGTTTTATAACCTGAAATCTTTCCCTTTTCTTTTGTTTAAAACCATATCCAATAGGGGCTGGAGAGATTGCTGAGCTGTGAAGAGCACTGGCTGCTCTTGCAGAGAACCCAGGTTTGATTCCCAGCATCCACATGGCAGCTAACGACCAACCGTCCATAACTTCAGTTCCAGATGCACAGCACAGCACACTTAGACACATGCAGGTGATACATTCATACACATAAAATTAAAATAGTAAATATTAAAAACTATATCAAAGAATTCTATAGTGTTAATATGCGAATCGTATTGCTGTACAGAAAATATTTAAGTAATTTTAAATGTTATCACGCAATGCTTCTGTGTGTGTAGTGCAGGTGTAAGTGTATACAGGTGTGGATCCATGCACAGAGGCCAGAAGAGGACAACTGGAGGTTTACCCAATCACTTGCATCTTCATCCCCTGAGATATGGTCTGTCGGTGAACCTGGAGCTAAGCCAGCAGCCCACAACCTAGTGATTCCCATCTCTACCCTCCACATGTTGGGGTTACAGGCCCAAGAGGCCACTTGGCTTTCCACAGGCGATGCTGAGAATTTGAACTCAGGTCCCCAAGCTTGCATAGCAAGCACTCTTACCTGCCAGTCACTTTCCCCAATCCCTTGACGTTATTTTTAAACAAATTACTAAAAGTGTAATGTTAAGTTTTAGTTTCCCCTCTGCTGAATACCAATAACTGTAACCCACATAAAGACTCTGGGGAGTCTTCAATAATTTCTAAGTGTAATGAGTCCCAAGGCCAAAATGAGAATCGTTTTTGTAAAATGCTCATCACATCACTGCCCTGCTTAAAACCTTCCCGTGTTCCTTCCATGTCCTTGGTTAAGGCTCCCAGGCTGTACTTCTTGGTTCCAGTCCCTGTCGTGGTGAGGTGCTCACCCCCTTTTTGTGGTTCCTCCAATAAGCCAAGCACACCCCTAAACACACCTACTCTTAGGCCCAGGCAGTGGCAGTCTCTGTCACAGGGAAAACAACTTCCTACGTTCTGCGTGGCTACTTCTCTCAATTCCTTAGTCTTTGCTCAAGTGTCATCAACCTACTCATTTTCTCCCGTCCTTGCATCCTCTTAATTCTTACATCTGTAGTTGGATCCATCACTTCCCCAGCAAGCATAATGTGTAAGTCCCCAAACCTCGGGAAAATGCCTGCTGTTTAGAACTCAGCAACTTTGGACAACACTGATGGAGCCTAAGAACTCATTTGCAAGTCTTTTCATTTCTATTTTATTTTTTGGTCTTTTTGAGACAAGGTCTCCCTGTAGCTCCAGCTGGCCTGGAATTCGCTATGTAGACCAGGCTGGCCTTGAATTTACTGAGCTCCGACTGCCTCTGCCTCCCGAGTGCTGGGATTAAAGGTGTGTACCCCTCTTTCATTTCTAAAGACACACTCACTGATTCCCAAAATAAGAGGCCGCAACTCAAAGTGAGGCGAGGCCAGCGACAATGAAGACTTTAGAAACAGGAGGACAAGGACGTGAACGCGTGCAGGTACCTCGGTCCTGAGCACATCCTTCTGAGGGGAAGTAGCAGTGAGGGAAAAAGATGTGCGTGGAGGATTTGGGGCTTGGCAAAGAATGCTCGGTTCCCATTCCAATCACATAACCACTGTCCACAGAACCCTCCCCAACCCTTCCAACCGGAACACAAGCAGTGCACACCGAGAGATAAGACAACTTCTAAACTTTATGAAGAGAAAACAAGAACGTATCAACTACAGAAAACCAGCGTCTAAATCCCGCCTCCCCGCCCACGGCTGACTTCTGCTCCCCGCCCCCGCGGGATGGAGAACCTCCATTCGCAGTTCTCAGGGGTCCCGGCGGGCTATCAATGCCAAGTTCTGAAACGTCCACGTGCAAGCAGGTCACGTGAGACACACCGGGCAAAGGTTTCTGCACACGGAATGCGGAAGAATCCTAAGTCACAGCCAGGGAGCATAGCTCCACCGACTGCAGGAAAAGGAAAGTTCGAGAACAAGGGCAGCAGAGCATCGCTGCACCGACGGCAAGCTGGGGAAAGCTGGCGAACAGGAGTCGCGGGGCTGAGAAAGTTCCAGAAGCGGAGGCGCGGAGCCTCAGTGCACCGACGGCAGGCTGGGGAAGGCCAGGCACGGGCGTCTCAGTTCTCCTCGGGCTTGTCTGCCGGCGGCCCGCAGGGCTGCAGCATCTTCTCCATCAGGTTGAAGCGCACGCGGGCCTTACTCTCGTTCTCCGAGATGGCGAAGTAGTTGAGCAGGTCGAAGTGGCCCATGTAGGAGCAGTAGGAATCGCGGTGCTGGTTCACCAACCACTCCCACTTGGTGGTGTCGGCGTGGCCCGTGCCGATGTACTTGGACTGCAAGTGCTCCAGCTGGCTGTGAATGGTGTAACGGTCCGTCATCTCGCCGCTCTGCCCTGCGCGTCCAGACCAGATCCCAGTCCACGAGCTGCGGCTCTTAGCTTTCCCGCGGGACAGGTGCCACCAGACAGAACCTCGGCTCCGTCGCGCAGGAGAATGACGTCGCTCTCCACTTGCGTACTCAGACTCGGGCTCCTAAGCGGAAGCTGATGTGCATTCTGTCTTGGCATTGGAGTTGCCGAGGAGACAAGGAGCCCGCCCTCCTAGGAGAGCGTTGTATGATGGTCCGCTGAGTGACTGGCTCGCGTTGCGTGCTGGGACTTATAGTCCAAGGAGTTCGCGTTGTCCGAAGACTTTGTCCCGGAGGCGGGAAGCATAGTAGGGAGGCTGGGGGCTAGAGGGAATGGGAAACCCTAGTAGGTTAGGGCTTCAAGCTGCCAGGAAAATTATCTCGTGTACCTAGAAGCAAACGTGGCGGCACGGTCGTCTATTCACGACAGAAGATAACTCTTGGTCCCAAGTTTATCTCTAGGAGTTGGGGGGCGGTGGGGATATTTGTTTCAACCCCAGCAGGGCCGCAGTTTCCTGATTGGTGATCAGTGTCAGCCCCGGTTGCCACATGTGGCTCCATCATCTAGCTCCTTCCTGTCAGCATCTGAGTTGATACCCAGGCTCCAACACCGCCCCGCCCCGCCGTTGTCCCAGCACTGAGCTCCCCAGTTCTCAGTACAAGCTCTTCCGTTCTGTTCTTTTGTTCCTTTGCAAACAGCCTCCTGTAGGGCCACTCACAAGCATCTCCTTGCCCTCAAGTATGGCCCAAGACAAATGTAACCTCTCCTCATCTGCATCTTGTGTATCTCTGCCTCATTATCACTTGGTGTTCTACTCTGGGATTCCGCATTTGCCCCGGTAGAAACTGAGAAAAAGTTTCAATACTTCTTTTATGATATCCTATAATGATATTCCTATAGCCTGATGGAGATTGCATTCTCCGAAAACCATTTGATGCGAGGGTAAAGAATGGGAAACTACTTGAAAATACAGTAGTTCTGTTTTGTTTAAAATTTCCATAATAAACATCTGATCCTAAAATGTGGAGAATATAAGGCATACTACACCTTGCCTCTGCTTTAGTGTTCCTGTTTGTTTCTGTTTTTTAAAACAGCCACAAATTCTGTGCGCCTGGTTCAGACTATGAAGTACTGTAATTACCGTCATGAGTCACGATACCAGGTTTCCTTTTGCCATTGTTGTTGTTTCCAACTTTATTGGCAATTTGTTTTCATTTTAAGTTTTAAAGAATTAGTACTCTATTGATAAGCTTAGGTTCCTTGTGCTCAATGCACAAGACTATTATCTTAAGTTTAATAATTCCCGAGGGCTCATTTGTTTTTTTATGTTTGTTTGTTTGTTTGTTTTTGGTCTTTTTGAGACAGGGTCTCCCTGTAGCCCCAGCTGTCCTGGAACTCACTCTGTAGACCAGGCTGGCCTTGAACTCACAAAAGATTAGCCTGCCTCTGCCTCCCAAGTGCTAGGATTAAAGGTGTGCGCCACCATGCCCAGCTTGTTCTTTTTTTTAATTACTGAAAATCTGTGTGTCTGTGACAATAACATCTATTGTTCATGGACACACAAATTTTAACACACATATGTTAAATCTTTATCTACATAATATGTTTAATATATTTCTATGAAAGTTGCTTTTCCTCTGGTGTGTATCCATGTTGATACATGCAACTTAAATTCAGTTTTGCTACACTGTATGTCATTGAATTATTCCATAACATGTATATTAATATATATGTCAATAATGGATATTTCCTCCCATATTTTTGCTATTAGAAACAATGTTAGGAGAATGAAAGGGTGGAGAAAGTGTGGTTGGATTTAATCTATGCATATTGTATGCATGAATAAAAATATACTTTATTAATATGTAAATTTAATAAAAATTAATAAAAGTTTTTAAAAGAGGCTGAGGTGATAGCTCAGGCAGTAAGGTACTTACCCTGAATGCATGAGCACATGAGTTCGATCCCCAGAACCTACATTTGAAAAAGCAGGGACATGGTGACACACTTGAAATCCAGGTCCTGGGGAGTCAGGGACACTTGGACCCCTGGGACTGGTAGCCAGCCAGTCTAGACTTCCTGGTTGCTCCACACCAATGAGAGAAAATGTCTCAACAAACAAGGCCGGTGGGACTTGAGGAACAGCACCAGAGATTGCCCTCTGGCTTACATAGACACGTGCACCTATGCACCTGCACACATGAGCACTCACACACCAACTTAAAAGGAGCAATGCTGCATGTACGTGGGGGTGCATCTGTGGAGGTCAGAGAACAACGTTGTGGAGTTCTCTCCTTACACCTTCCCTGGGTTCCAGGGGTCTAACTCAGTTCACTAAGCTTGCACTGTAAGTGCCTTCACCAGCTGAAACATCTCACCAGACTCTGTGCTGTTTTCTTGTTTCCTCATTCCCAGTATAACTGATCATTAAGTAGTAAATTCCTTCCCCACTCCTTTTTCATGCTTCTATGATATATTTACCAGTCTGTTGCTGGGCATTCTGTTCCATTTGTCTCTTTGTAGACACCTTTACCAGAAATACAGGATCTTGGGCACTGTGTTGTTTTAATAAATCTTGGTGTCTGATAAAATGAAAACCCACACACTTTTCTTCTTTTGTAAATGCTTTAGCTACTTTGGGTAATTTGATTTTTCTTTCCTTTTTTTTAAAATTTATTTTGTTTCATGGGTATGAGTGTTTTGCCTGCATGTATTTTTTTTTCATGGGTTTGAGTGTTTTGCCTGCATCACCAGTGTGCAATGCCTGCAGGGCCAGAAGACAGTGTCTGGTCCCCCGGAACTGGAGTTAAGAGATGGTTGTTAGCTAACGTGGGTGCTTAATTGAACCTTGCTCTCTGCAAGAGCAGCCAATGCTCTTAATTGCTGAGCCATCTTTCTAATCCCATCCTTTGCTTTTTCATATTTAAGACTTTCAGAAAAAAATCAAATAAAATGAAAATTAGTGTCATTAAGAATGTCTAAGAATAAGAAAAAAACTCAAATTTGAAAGCTTTTAAGGGAATGCTAGATTTTCATCCATTAATTAAGAGTCGGTGTGTTCATTGCCAGTGCTGCTATAACAAAGGAACGCTGAGGGGCCTAACCAACCAAAATCTACATCCTCGGAGCTTGAGAGGCTTTAGTTCAACATGTTGGTAAGCCTGATTTATTCCAAGGACCTTCTTCATGGCTTATCCATGGCAGCCTTCTCTCTGAGATTTGGCGTGGCTTTCTTTCTGTGCCTGTCTGTGCCCTAATGTCCTCTAATAAGATGCCTAATCATGCTGGATTAGGGATCACTCAGATGATCTCATTTTACCTTAGTTACCTTTGAAAAACTGCATCTCCAAATAATAGACACACCCTAGCAGGACAGAATTCACATGACGGCTCCATACAGTGATGTGGAATAAGTAAGTTACTTTTATTGTGGTTGTTGTTGCTGTGCTAGAACTCAAACCCAGGGTTTGTTAGGTGAATACTGTACCCCTGAGAGCACCTGAGCCCCCACATATTTGTAAATTTAATTAATTCAACTTATGAAAACAATTTAAGTGCTGAATTGTTGATAAACAAGATAATTGCAACGCCTACAGGAAAATGAAATATATTGCATTAATAAGGGACTTAAAACAGTTAAAAGTTAAAATTTGTAACGGAATGACAGTTTTAAATGTCTCCTCAGAAATGATTGGTAAAATTTGTTAGTTTTATAAATATAACAGAATTTCTAGGTGAACTTAAAAGCTTGAATAAAAGGAAGTTTTAAAATTTATAATTTTAATAAGTGGAGCATTAACTTTTAGAACCTACATAAATTTCTGAGTACTTTCTCCATTTACCCAAATGACTATTTGTTTTTGTTTTTATGAGACAGGGTCTTACTCTCTAAGCCATGTTGGCTGGGAATTCATTATATAACTCAGCTGGCCTGGAACTTGAGCCTTTTGAATCCTGAGATATCACACATGAGCCGTAATCCTGGCCCAAAATGGGCTTTAAAGGCAGCCCCCAAAGCCTCACATTTATTTTTTTAAGCCTCACATTTAACCAGATCAGCTTTCATATGCTATGAGAATGTTGATACCATGTTAATTGCAATTATATTGAATTTCTAGATTTTTGGAAAATTGCACCTCCATTGAATTTTATTATTAATGCACAGAGTATATATTTCCATTTATTTGTTTACCTTAGCAACTTTAAATAAAGCTAGTATACTTTTCTCAGGTCCTTCTTGTATTCTGTTAGATTTATTTGGGGGCGGGGATCTGCCATGTATATATATATTTTTTAATTTATTTTTGTATGTGTATGAATGTACTGTCTGCATGTAGGTTTGTGCACCCGTGTCGTGCAATGCCGCGGAGGTCAGAAGAGGGCGTCGGATTCCCCTGGAACTGGAGTCAAAGACGGTTCTCAGCTGCCCTATGGGTGCTGGGGATCAAACCCGGGTCCTCTGCAAGAGCAGTCGGCACTCTTGACCCCTGAGCCATCTCTAAATCCCCGAAATTTTATTTTAAATATCATTTTTTACTGTAAATATTTTATTTTATTATTTTTTTATTTTTGTAAATATTTTTAAAATACTTTCAAGTACAGGGAAGTTGAAACAATGTTTCACACTAGAGGGCGCCAAAACAACATTCAAGGCCTGCAGGTATAGCACTGGTTCTTAACGTTTTTATCAGGCTGATGCTGAAGATAAGGCCTTAATCTGCTGAATGTTTAAAAGCAAATAAAACTCTTATAATTTAGGAAAAAGAAGCAAGATTTCCTTGTCCATCCTACAAGCACTACTCTGGACTTTCATTTTTAGTTGTAGTGGTGGTGTGGAATGTCTGTGATATGGAATGTAGAGAATTTTCTTTGTGACTTTTTTGAGTGCTGTAGATTGAAGGGATGTAAAGAAGTTTTGGGTAAAGTTTGCTGGCTATGATTTTATTTTTTCAGTGTTTTGCTAGAAGTGGTGGCATACACCTTTAATCCCAGCACTCAGGAGGCAGAGGCAGGCAGATCTCTGTGAAATAAAGGCTGGCTTGGTCTACATAGCGATTTCCAGGCCAGCTGGGGCTAAAGGGAGACCCTATCACACACACACACAAAATCCTTTGGCTTCTGCTTTGCTTTTCAGAGCCACTGTAGGTTTCATGTGCCTGAGAAGATTTAGGGCTCACTTTGGGGCCTTTGCCCTACACAGTCACTTAAGTATAAAAGTTAAATTGTTCTGGAACCATCAATCATAAGCTCAAATAAACTCTTCCTTTTATAAAAAAAAAAAAAAAAAAAAAAGTTAAATTGTTGCAGGGTGTGGTGGTGCACGCCTTTAATCTTAGCACTGGGAAGGCAGAGGCAGGCTGATCTCTGTGAGTTCCAGGCCAGCTGGGGCTACTGGGAGACCCTGACTCAAAAAGACCCCCCTCTCCCAAAAATAGTTAAATTGTCTATGGTAGTTTAACAGCCCTTCCTGGGGAAGATGAGCCCTGGACACCCCCCAAAGGGGGTATCATTTGAGATGTGATGTGCTGATCCCTCATTTTTTTGTTTTGATGACAGTAAATCACAAACCGATACAAGTTTTGAGCAATTTCTTCATGGGAGAAATATCTGAAAGGGACTGTGAAACATTATATACATACTACCCCAATTGCTACAGTAATATGAAATTAGTTTCTATGGCAGGATTTTTTAAAGATGGAACAGTAGTGTCTTAGCTTAGGATATTATAACAAAATACCACAGACTTGCTAGGTTACTAGCAATAGAAGTGTATTATCACAATTGTAGAGGCTGCTGACTCCAAGATACAGGTGCCAGAAGATTGGGTGTTTCATCGCTGTCTTTTCATTGTGTCCTCACATGGACAAGGGCAAGGAAGAGCTCTTTTTTCTAAAGACACTAATCCTGGTTATGGAGGCTTTAGTCTCCACTTCCTAATGCCACCAATTTGGGGTTAGGAATTGAACATATTAACGGGATGGGGGACACAAACATTTACACTGTAGAGAACTAAGAGTCAATTCATCATTTTCATATTTTCTCTAAGAAGCAAATCATCTTTAAACATGTAGTTTGAAAAGGTTTCAGGCATAAAAATTGGAGTTTGAAAACCAGGTGGTAGGGCTAGAGCAATTTTCTTCCAGAAGACCCAGTTTTGAATCCAAAGACCCACACGGCAGCTAACAACGGTCTATAACTCCAGTTACAGGGGATCTGATACCCTCTTTTCTTCTCTGCAGGCATTCATGCCACAGGTGGATTTACACACAGGCAGGCAATACATTCATACACATAAAATAATAAAAATTAAATTAAAAAAATAGGTGGTGGCACATGCCTGTATTCCAAGTGGGAGATGTAGGCAGAACAGAAGTTCAAGTTTGTTGATGGCTACATAGTGATTGAGGTGCTCTTTCAAAAACAAGGTGTTTGGGGTAGTATTTGAACATTTGCACTTTATTGAAGGTAATAAACAGATGCTATGATAGAGAATAATGGGGGAAGGGTGGGAGGCATTGAGGTGAGGGGGATTAAGAGAGACCCTTCTAAGCCAGGCATGGTGGCACATGCCTTTAATCCTAGCACTTGGGAAGCAGAGGCAGAGGCAGGCATATCTCTGTGAGTTCAAGGCTAGCCTGGTTTACTTAGAGAGTTCCAGGATAGCTGGAGCTGCAGGGAAACCTATCTCGAAAAGATGAGAGACAGGGAGAGAGAGAGAGAGAGAGAGAGAGAGAGAGAGAGAGAGAGAGAGAAGAGATCACTTGTGTGTGGTAGGTGGGAACAAGCCTGCTACACCAGGCACAGAAGAGCATTCCAGGCATAGAACAAAAAAGCTGTGGAGTTAGAAGAACCTTGAAGTGTTGTTCCAGGAGCTCTGAGATAGCTGGAGAATGGTGCTGGAATGAGGGTAGAGATAGTAACAGAGGCCATTTCAGGCCAACTGATCTGAAGCTGCGAGCCTGTTTATTCCCCCCTTTAGCACTAGTTTGCCTTTAATTGCTGTAACAAAATACTCTGACCAAAGCCAACTTGGGGAGGGAAGGGTTTATTTAGCTTACATCTCTGGGGTTACAGTTCATCACTTAAGGAGCCTAAGGTAGGAACTCAGGACAGGAACCTGGAGACAGGGGCTGATGCACAGGCCATGGAGGAATGCTGCTTACTGGCTTGCTCTCCTGGTCCATGCTCAGCCTGCTTTCTTATACAATACACAAAAACCTGCCCAAGGATCCACCACCTACAGTGGGCTGGGCCCTCCCACATCACTCAACAATCAAGAAAATACTCCACAGACATGCCCAGAGGCCAGTCCAATGGAGGAAATTCCCCAATTGAGGGTCCCTCAACCCAGATGTGTCAAGTTGACACTAAAGCTGTCCAGCACACACTTATTATTAGTGTATATTTTTTTAATTTTTATTTTTTTAATTTATTGTTTTACATATTTTTTTGTACAAGATTATGTTACAAATCAAATCTAGACCCATGTCCACCTCCCAACCCCCCCACCCCACCAGATTCACACTTTCAGTCAGTTCTTTGATGCAGTCTTTTCTGTTGTTGGTGTTGTTATTGTTCTTTCCAATATGCATCACTCCCAACAAGAAATGTTTACAAGTAGGTTATTGGTGTTAGCATCCACAGATGAGGGATACCATTCTTCGTTTCTTTTTCTGGGACTGTGTTACTTCACTTAACATAATATTTTCCAGTTCCATCCATTTAACTGCAAAGTTCATGATGTTGTCTTTTTTTTTACTGCTGCATAGAACTCCATTGTGTAGATGCACCACATTTTCTCTATGCACTCGTCAGTTGAGGGGCATTTGGGTTGGTTCCAGGTCTTTGCTATTGTGAACAGAGCTGCAATAAACATAGCTGTGCATGTATCTCTGTGGTAAGAAGAATCTTATAGGTATATACACAGGAGTGGTATGACTGGGTCAGGTGGTAAACTCATTTTGAGTCTTCCAAGGTTCTCCACACTGCTTTCCATAGTGTCTGTACAAGTATACATTCCCACCAGCAATGTTTCTCAGCCATCTCTAGTTCCTCCTCTGTGAAGTCTCTATTCAGTTCTTTGCTCCATCTTTTGAGTGATTCATTTGTTTTCTTTCTTCTTTGTTTTTTGAGTAGTTTGTATAGCCTGGTCTACAGAGTGAGTTCCAGGACAGCTGGGGCTACAGGGAGACCCTGTCTTGAAAAGACCAAAAAAAAATAATAATAATAATAATTAACCTACAAAAATCTTATTTACACCAACAAGCAACTGAAGAAGGAATTCAAGGAGACCTCCCCACTCACAATAGCCTCAAAAACAATAAAATACCTAGGAACAAACCTAACCAAAGACACCAAAGATCTCTACAACAAAAATTTTAAACCCCTGAAGAAGGAAATTGAAGAAGACATCAGAAGATGGAAAAACTTCCCATGCTCATGGATTGGGAAAACTAATATAGTAAAAATGTCCATTCTACCCAAACTCTTGTACAGATTTAATACAATCCCAATTAAAATCCCCAAGAGTTTCTTCATAGGCTTGGAAAAATGAATTTAATTTCATTTGGAAAAACAAAAGACCCCGAATAGCCAAAGCAACCCTGAGTAAAAAGAGCAATACAGGGGGGATCTCTATACCAGACTTCAAACTATACATGTACCACATTTTCTCTATCCACTTGTCAGTTGAGAGACCAAGAAGACACAATGGAGGAAAGACAGCATCTTCAGTAAGTGGTGTTGGCAAAACTGGATCACCACCTGTAGAAGAATGAAATTAAACCCCTACCTCTTGCCCTGTACAAAAGTCAATTCCAGATGGATCAAAGACCTCAACATGAAACCCAAAACTCTGGAGGTGATAGAAGAAAAACTTGGCAGCAGACTACAAGACAAAGGCGTAGGAAAAGACTTCCTAAATCAGACAGCAGCTGCACAAGAAATAAGATTGACAATTGACAAATGGGACCTCATTAAACTCAAAAGCTTCTGTACATCAAAAGAAACAATAAAGGAAGTGAAGAGAAAACCCACAGGGTGAGAGGTAGGGGTTTAATTTCATTCTTCTACAAGTGGTAATCCAGTTTTGCCAACACCACTTGCTGAAGTTGCTGTCTTTCCTCCATTGTGTCTTCTTGGCCCCCTTGTCAAATATGAGATGGCTGAAATTGTATGTGCACAAGTTTGGATCTTCAGTTTTGTCCCATTGGTCAACAGGTCTGTTTTTGTGCCAGTACCAGGCTGTTTTTATGACTATAGCTCTGTAGTATAGGGTTTGATCTTTTCATAGTGTGCCCCTGGTTGTTACACTTTTGTGTATCTTTAAATTTTTCATAATCTTTATTTGAGCTTTTTAGTTACTCTGTGTTATCATCCAGGTCTGATATTCTTTGTTCTGCTTCTTCCATTCTATTTCTGAGGCTTTTTCCATTCCTTTCCTCTTGATTGGATGAGCGTTCTGTTTCCTCTTTCATTTCATCCTGTGATTTCTTTAGTATTTCCACTTCCTTTTGGAGCTTCTCAATCTCTTCCTGTAGCTCCTTGCTTCCCTCATTGGTTTCCTTTTTCAGTGTTTCCATTTCTTCTGGAGTTTGTCATTTTCTCCCTCTAGTTTTTTCTAAAGTTGGTCATTCTCTCCCTCTAGGTCCTTCTTGAGGTTTTCATTCTCTCTCCTTAGTTCTCTGACTTGTTTTTTGTATTCTTTAATTTCTCTGAATAGGTCTTCAATTGTTCCTCTGAGATCCCACTGTAGGAATCTCCTACAGGGTTGGTAGAGCTTGTGGAAGTATCCTGTACCTTTCCCATGTTGTCCCTTCATGTCCCTGGCATGTGGGTTTCCCTTTTTGCCTGTATTCTGATGCAAATCACAAATGCCTCTTCATTGTGTTGAAGGCTTGCTTTGCTTGCCTCCTTCAGATGCCTTTTTTTCCTCTCCTTGTTTATGGAGTGTTGACTTATCTAGGTTTCAGGCTTTCAATTTTGTTTATATATTGGAAGTCTAATTCACTCTTCCCTTTCTGTTCTGAAGGTTCTCCAAAAAATCCACTTGGACACTCTCTCAGCAATTCTAGTTTGGGGGGAGGTGCCTGACTTAGCCTGTGCCCCGGTACTCTGTGCTTCAGGTGGTCCTGGTAAGTCCCTAATCTAACCACTGTGCACTCAAGTCTCACAGTGGCAACAGGCCCACTTTTTTTAAAATTAATTTTATTTCCATATGTGTATGAATGTACTGTCTGTATGCAAGTTTGTGCACCCGTGTCGTGCAACGCCGCGGAGGTCAGAAGAGGGTGTCGGATTCCCCTGGAACTGGAATTCTCCTGGAATTGGAGTTTCAGACAGTTCTCAGCCGCCATGTGGGTGCTGGGGATCTAACCCAGGTCCTCTGTAAGAGCGGTCGGCGCTCTTAACCGCTAGTCCATCTCTCCAGCCCCAGGCCCACTTTTAATACCAGCTACAAGGGCAACTTCGCCCCGACAGCCACACCAGACAAGGATTTAACAGGTGCACCTTTAATCCCAGCTGGCAGTGCGACTCCATCCTGCCAGCCTCGCAAGACAAAGATTTAGCTATCCAACCAAGGATTCAATCAATCAAAAACCCAGGAGTAGATCTATCCTAAAATCTGCCTGGACGAAGCGCCCGCCTCCTGCCTGTGCTTCAGGTGGTCCTGGCAAGTCCCTGATCTAACCACTGTGTACTCTTAGTGTACATTTTTAACTGCATGTTAACACATGTATAATATATTCTATTTTTCCTTGCTTATTGCCTATCTCCCTAATTGCAAAGTTAACTGTTAGGTTCATTTTGGGGGAAGACTCAGTGCAGAGAGGAGAAAATGTCCGGAGGAAGTCAGGTTTATTTCAGGCATGGCTGCTGGCCTGCCTGTTTTGGGATTAGGATGACCAGCATTAGAATGTCCCCAGAATGGCAGTTTTATACCCTGCCAGGTGAGACTAAAGGGAGACCTTGTCTCAAAAAGACAAAAAAAAAAAAAAAAAAAATTCATTCCTATGCCTAATTAGAATATAGGGTCTAATGAACAGGGATTTTTGTCTCTGATTAAAAACTCTGCATGCACCCACCTCTTATGATTGGCACAAGTACTAACTGTTAGATCTGTTAATACTTATTGAGTAAATTCATGAGTAAATGTTTATGTTAGCCTTTTGAGTGATTGCAAAGGATTGGAAACAAGTTTGGTGCCATCTGTGAACTGAAGTTCCTAGAATAAAAAGCACATCTATGTTAAAGAGTCTACCAAGCTTGGGTTGGAGAGATGGCCTAGCGGTTAAGAGCACCGACCGCTCTTGCAGAGGACCCGGGTTCGATCCTCAGCACCCACATGGCGGCCGAGAGCCGTCTGAGACTCCAATTCCAGGAGAACTCCAGTTCCAGGGGAGTCCGACACCCTCTTCTGACCTCCGCGGCGTTGCACGTCGCGGGTGCACAGACTTGCATGCAGACAGTACATTCATACACATACGGAAATAAATAAAATTAAAAAACATTTTTTTAAAAAGAGGCTACCAAGCTTAAAGATTAGAATGCTATGATTGTGGATCCTTGGACTGTAACTGTATCAGTCATGTTTCTGTTGCTGTGATAGCACATCATGACCAAGGCAACTTACCAAAGGAAGAGTTTATTTATGCCTATGGTTCCACCGAGTTAGAGTCCCTAATGGTAGGGGAGGCATGGCAGTAAAGGTGGCTGGAGCAGAAAGCCAGTGGATGACGTCTTCCTGTAGGGACAGGAAGCAGAGAGCAACTGGGAATCTGACGAGACATAAGAACCCTTAAAGCTTGCTCCCACCAAGGCTGCATCTCCTAAAAATCTCCCAAAACAGTGCCACCAACTGGGAACAAAATATCCAAATACTTGGAGCCTATGGGGGACATTCTCATTCAAACCACCACAGTAACCACCCATTGCTCATCTCTGTATCTGGCTGAATTTCCTTTTGACTATTGTGTAAAACCTTTTAGAGTGTTTTAATCTGAGGACTGCAGCAGAACTCGGTTTGCTGCCAACCCACCAGCCCGAGGTTCTGCCAGTGCATTTGAAAAAAATGCCTGACTTTCTCTTGTTCTGTAACTATAAATGAAATTATGGCCACATTGGGGCATGTTATTTAGAACAGCCCCAAGCCATGTTCCCCAGTTATGGCCACTCATATTTAGCTCAAGAATAAACTACTGTTGCCTTTGAGGTGAGAGCTGTGCTTTAGATTGACATAGGGGTAGAGGAATAGTTACCTAACTTTTTGCATGAGTCACTTACTCAAATGCTTGTATTTATTTATTTATTTATTTATTATTTGAGTATTTTTAAGACAAGATTTTATGTTGCACAGGCTGGCCTCAAACTTTCTGTGTAGCTGAGGCTAGCCTTGAAGTAATCCTCCTGCCTCTATCTCCCAAATTCTGGGATCACCGGTGTGAGTCACCATGCCCAGATCTTAACATATAGCTTTTTAGAGGCTTGTATCTACATACATAGAAATCAACATACAAAGAGTTCACTTATAGAAAATGGAGAAAAGAAATTATAGAAAACATAAAGTATATGATCCCATTTTTAAACACATATAATTATCCAGTCAGTCACCACAACTCCTCTCAAATCTGCATAAGGAAAGGTTGGAAGAATTATTTGCAGGTTTCCTGTGGGGTAAAATATGGGTGACTGGATTTTTAATTTATTTTTATTACTTTTTTCAAACAGCTTGAATGACCTTTGAAACAAAAAAGTCAAATATAAATAATATTTAAAACTGAAGAGTAATATCACACCTATCAGAAGAGATTAAAATCAAAATACTGATGATGACACATGTTGGCAAAGATGTAGGACATTATAGCCCTGGTAGGACAACTGTAACCTTTGTGTGGCTTTCTTTCTCACTTTTTTTGTCTTTTCGAGACAGGGTCCCCCTGTAACCCCAGCTGTCTGGGAACTCCCCTTGTAGACCATGCTGGCCTTGAACTCAGAGATCTGCCTGCTTCTGCCTCTTGATTGCCAGGATTAAAGGGGTGCACCACCATACCAGGCTTTTCTTTCTCTTTTTTAAACATTACCTTAAAAGTGGCCAGCACTTGAAGCTGAATAGGAACACCTTCAAGTGTGCACAAATATCCAAAAATAAGTGTGAATATTCATAGCAGAGCTATCCATAGCAAAATTCAAAAGCCTAATGGAGCCAACCGAAACATTTATGAACAGTCGAGAGATTAGGTGGATTGTGGTTCAACCACACAAACAGTCAGGGCATGGCAATGAATGAACTGTAATACTGTGGGATCTCAGGCATGAGGTTAGCCAGACTTTGCTTAGCATGCATAGGGCCTTTAATTCAATCCCCAGGAGAGAGAGAGAAAAAGAGAGAGAGGAGGAAGGGAGAAAGAGAGAGAGAGAGAGAGAGAGAGAGAGAGAGAGAGAGAGAAACATATGTAAGTGAAGTTTAAAAAATTGGCCAGCAAGATGGTTCAGCTTGTAAAAGTGCTTGTAACAAGCAAGTCCACCCAGAACCCATGGAGGAAGCAACTCTTGATAGCTGTACACACACACACTAAATTAATTAATTAATTAATTAATTAGTTAATTTTAAAAGTACTCTAAGGTGGTAGAAATCAGAATATCCATTTCTATAGGGAGGGGCTTGGGTGATTAGCTGGGAAAACAGCTTGTTCTGCGTGTGTGTGTGTGTGTGTGTGTGTGTGTGTGTGTGTAGTCAGCTGTATGAAAATTCATCAAACTGTACATTTGTTTTTTATTTTCTATATTATTTTTATGCATATGAGTGTATTATCCACATGTATATAAGTGCCTCCATGTCATGCAAGGCCCACAGATGTCAGAAGAGGGCATCAAGTTCCCCTGGACCTGGAGTTATGGATAGTTGTTAGCTGCCATGTAGGTGCTGGGAATCGAACCTGGGTCCTCCACAAGAGTAGTCAGTGCTCCTAATTGCTGAGCCATATCTTCGGCTCCTTCCCTGCCCCCCCCCAGCAAACTGTACATTTGTAATTTGTGCATATATCATGTTTTAACAAAATTACAATAAAAGAACAAATGGAAATCCTGATTCTGGGCATTTTCTGAATATACATGGAATTTCTCATTTTTGAAGGGAAATTCACTTGAAAACTGAAGCTATAGGTACTGAAGTAGCAAGAACCATTCCTGTAAAGGATGCTCTGTTCATTGCACACCTGGGCCAGCACTGCGTCTGTGTTAGTCACTTTTCTGTTGCTGTGATAGAACTACCACGACCAAGAGAACTTATAAAAGGAAGAGTTTATTTGAGCTTACGATTGACGGTTCCAGGGAATCAGAGTCTGCCATGATAGGGAGGCCTGTGGCAGGAGGTGCCTGAGCTGGAGCAGAAAGCAGAGGTTCACATCGTCAAGCAGACACAGGAAGCAGAGAGCAACTGGAGACTGGCAAGGCTTCTTGAACTCTCTGGGCCCACCCCCAGTGAGCTTCCTCCAGCATGGCCACACCTTTTAAGAACTCCCGAAGGAGTGCCAAGAACTGGGGACAAAGTGTATGAATACTAGGAGCCTATGGGGGACATTCTCATTCAAAACACCACAGTGTCCAAGGAACCATAGTTAGCTTAGTTATGAGCTTAGAAAGGCAGGTGAAGAAATTCTACCTGAGTAGTCCAGCTTAGACTTTCCTCTTAGAGTTGGTTTCTAAAAGGACTCAGGCGTCTGTTGACCTGTGGTTCGGAAAAGAGGACTGTACCCTCTTCCCTATCTTTCTTTTTTAATTTTTATTTTTTTTGGTCTTTTTGAGACAGGTTCTCCCTGAAGCCCCAGCTGTCCTGGAACTCGCTCTGTAGACCAGGCTGGCCTTGAACTCACAAAGATCCGCCTGCTTCTGCCTCCCAAGTGCTAGGATTAAAGGTGTGCGCCACCACGCCCGGCTTCCCTATCTTTCAATAGCAACCCCACCTTTTGTTACTGGTAAGTAATCTCTTGGTCATACATTGTAAACTTGGTCGCTTACCTGTACCAGTGAGTCGTCTCTGTTTTCCTAGAATGGAACTTCTGACTCCTTGCAAGGCTAGAGCTACTTTGAGTCAGTGAGGACTTGAAAACCCAAGAGAGACTTAAGATTAGACACAAAGACACTGGATGAGATCATATTGCCACCGCTAACACTTTCCTATTAGCTTTGTGAATGATACATTCATGAATCCAACATGAAAGTGTTTAAAATAGTTAAAGACAAGTATACCAGAGTCTTAGACATCTCTCCAAATTCCATTTCTTTAAAAGATATAAGTAACTTATAATTTCAAGTTTAAAACAGTGAGAATGTGAACAAGTATGTGACATTCTAATATTGAAGTGAAATTAATTAGATAAATTTACAAGTTGAATTCATATATATATATATATATATATATATATATATGACCTATGACCTATTGAAGTGCTTTGAATGGCTTTTCTTATTTGGATCCTGTGCTCACTTGGTCAAGCATTAGAAAGGCTAAAAGTAAATTAGATATATTAAACCCATTAAGGCAGTTTAAAATATTTAAGTGTGGATGTTGGATACAAAAATCAATAAAAAAGCAATAGTATTTCTATATTTCTGAAATGAGAACATAAAATGGGCCACAAATAAATGAATACTTGATTTATGAGAAGGTCACACCACAGTGCCAAAGAGAAAAAACAATCTTTGTATTAAGTGAATGAAAGTAGAATAACTATTGTGTACCACGGGGGGGAAAAAAAAGTGAGGTTGTATGGACTTCTAATTCACTCTACACAGAAAAGCCATCTCTGTGTGGAGATGGAATATACTAGGCTACAAATTATGAAACTACTGGATGATTGACATAGGAGAATATATATTTCTACAACCCAGGGCTGGGGGATTTCTTAAAGGAGACACAAAAAATACTAGCTATAAAAGCAAGGAGAGGATGTTTAATTTCATTAGAACATAATTCTCCTATTTATCAGAGAATGCCTTTGAATAAATATTGAATTTTATTAATTTTTACATTAACATATAAGTTGATTGGCTTCATTATAGCATTTTCTTTTCTTTTCTTTTTTGGTCTTTTTGAGACAGGGTCTCCCTTTAGTCCCAGCTGTCCTAGAACTCTCTCTGTACACCAGTCTGGCCTTGAACACATAGAGATCCACCTGCCTCTGCCTCCCAAGTGCCAGGATTAAAGGTATGCACCACCACGCCCAGCTTCATTATAGCATTTTCATACAAACCTGTCATTATCTATCCATACTCACCCCACCTCCTTTCTGTCATCTGGCTGCCCGCCCCCAGTTGGTCCCTGTCTCCCCATAAAAGTCCTCCTTTCTGCTTTCCTACCACAGAGATTCTCTCTCTCTCTCTCTCTCTCTCTCTCTCTCTCTCTCTTTCTCCTCCATCACTGGTCACATATGCACAGATTTGAGGTCTGCATATGGGAAAGCATGTGTTCTTTATCTTTCTGAGTCTCATTTATTTCACATAATGTGATAACTAACCTCCAGTTCCATCCACCTTTTTTTCATTTACCAGTCTCTCTATAGAGACATATATGGCCTAGAGCTCCATATATAAGCCAGACTTAGCCTCAAATTCACAGAGATCCACCTGTTTCTCCCTCCTGAGTGCTGGGATTAAAAACATGCATCACTACCCTTTAGTTCCATCCACTTTTCCGTAAATGTCATAATTTCATTCTCCTTTACAGATGAATAAAGTTTCATTGTGGATATGCACCACATTTTCTTTATTCAGTCATCTACTGATAGATATCTTGACTCTTCCATTTCTTAGTTTTTGTGAATAGTATAACAATAAACAATAATGAATACCTATGTAGTAATATATGCCCAGTATATATGCCCAGGAGTGGTGTAGCTGGGTCACATGGTAGCCTGATTTTTAGTTTTTTAAGGAACTTCCGTTCTGACTTCCATAGTGGTTGTACCAATTTACATTCCCACCAGCAAGATATAAAGGTTTCTTTTTCCATCCTTGCCAGCATTTGTTGTTGTTTTCTTGATAGCCATTTCAACAGGTGTAAGAAGGAATCTCAAAGTACATTTCATTTGCATTTCCCTGATGGCTGAGGAAGTTGAACATATTTTCAAACATGTGTCAGCTATTTGTATTTCTGCTTTTTGAAAAGGATTTGTTTTAAATTATTTTCTAGGTGTGCGTATGTGTTTATGTGAGTGAATGCCACATGTGTATGCTGCCTTAGAAGCCAGAAGAGAGGGCAACTGAATCCCCTGGAGCTGGAATTCAAGTAGCTCTCAGCTGTCCTATGGAGGTACTGAGGACTGAACTCAGGTCTTCTGGAAGAGCAGTAAGGACTCTTTACCTGCTGACCCATCCTCCAGCTCCTGTGTTTCTTCTTTTGAGAACTATCTTATTTGTTAGCACATGTATTGATAGGATGGTTTGATCTTTTAAAAATATTTTATTTTTTATATGTATGAATGAATTGCCTGCATGTATGTAAGTGCACTTGTGTTATGCACTGCCTGAGGACAGAAGAGTGCATCGGATTCTCTGGAACTGGAATTATGGATGGTTGTCAGCTGCCATGTGAGTGCTGAGAGTTAAACCCAGGTCCTCTGCAAGAGCAGTTGGTGCTCTTAACCACTGAACTATATCTCCAACCCCAAGTTTGGTTATTTTATGTTTAATTTTCTCCAAATTTTTATACATTCTAAATGTTAATCCCATAGTTGGCAAGTATTCTCCATTCTGGGGACTGTTTCTTCTCTCAAACCTAAGGCTTCATGCATTACCAAATGAATTACCTCCCTAGTCTAGAAAAAAATTAAAGTTTCAATAACACTAGTTATTGATGAAGAATTCTGCATTGGGTAAGAATGAGCTGTTGATTAAACAGCTGATTTGGAAAGTCGTTTGAGAATTCCACCATGTTATTTGGTAGAATCAGGATCTTTGGAACCACTGAGCCTAAAATTCAGGGGATGAGAAATGTAAGTTTTGGAATCATTCCAACTTTCATTCATGCATTAGTGCTGAGAACACAGTTCCCATCAATCTCACTTTATATAGGAGGAACCTGAGGCCAAGGGAGGATGAGTGACTACCCAGGGTCACATAGTAAGACTGGATTTGGACACTAGCTGTTATACTCCAGTGTGTACATACCCAACCCTTATTCCATAATGCATGATCCTATTAAGATTCTACCAGTCAATTGCTAATGCACAGATGTTAGGTTGGATCTCTCAATGACTCAAGCTTGGAGGAAAATATCCATTCTAGGAGTGGATTTCAAATCTCCTGGACCCAGCAGTTCCCTCTAAATAAACTCATACAGCTGGGCATGGTGGCACACGCCTTTAATCCTAGCACTCGGGAGGCAGAGGCAGGTGGATCTTTGTGAGTTCAAGGCCAGCCTGGTCTACAGAGTGAGTTCCAGGACAGCTGTGGCTACAGGGAGACCCTGTCTCAAAAAGACCAAAAATAAATAAATAAATAAATAAATAAATAAACTCATACATTAGTTAGATATTGATATATAACAAACTGTCCCAAAAGTTACTGGCTTAAAACAATAAGTATTTACTATCTCATAGTTTCTGGTGGTCAGGAATCTGGGGTTGGTTTCATTCATTCAATGCTGCCACATGACCTTTGCTATCCTAGAATCCTAATTCTGCAGTAATATATACCTATGGTTTATAGAAGAGAGACTCTTTTGACCTTGATGACACTTGTGCCCCATCAGCAATTTCCTTATTGTCCTAATATACAAAGTCTTCTATAATTTTCAGTGATCATAATTAAATTTTCCAGGTGTGTGTGTGCACATGTGTGTGTGTGAGAGAGAGAGAGAGAGAGAGAGAGAGAGAGAGAGAGAGAGACCCACCTGTGTATTTGAACCCATTTCCTGAGGACTGTGTGAAGATATTATATCTGGCATCAAGTCAAATTGTCTCCATGTGCTACTCACAAATCTGTGAGTGAGTGACTGAGTGAATGGGAGATTTGCAGTCACAGTTGTATATTCTTTCTTTCCCTCCTTGTACCTTGACTCAGAACTTTCTGGATTTACTTCTATACATGCTTTATCTATTCCTACCCATGTTAGCTATTTTTATAGTTGCTATGACCTGATAGAAACACCTGACAGAAGCAAGAGAGGTTTATTTGTTGTATCTCACAGTTTTAGAGAGTTCAGCTGGCCTCATGCACACTGACAAAATGTCATGATGATGGGAATGTTTCAAAGAAGCTTGCATCATGGTCAATAGAAAGCAGAAAGAGGAAGCGGAAGGAGCCTGAGGCAAGATAACCCTTAAGAGTCCACCCCAGTGGACTTTCTTAAGGTGGGTCTTACCTCCTAAAGCTTCCAGAACCTCCAGAAATAGTGCCACCATGTGGGACCACACATTCAAAACATAAATGTGGAAGAGATTTCCTATTCAAGCCATAACATTACCAGGTCACAGTAGCTCTGATCGGGAGAGTGGGATATAGGACCTCCCATTTCTTATGGGCCCTGCACTTTTCCAGTTCTTCCATGCTGAAATCTGGCCTTGCTTCTCAGGGGAACAAGGCAGCAGATGAGTACAGGTCCTAAACGGGTAACAGCATAAGGTACCTGTCTCACTTGAGGCATCTGCCAACTCCTCAAGAAATGGCCTTTATCTTCCAACAGAGCAAAGTTGTCCACTTATAACAACTCAGAAAGTTAAGGAGAGATTGGGAGCTCAAAGTACCCATGTGAATCCAGAAATCTCTATGTGGCCCTCAAGATATAAGAGATAGAGGCCCTGACCCTAGACCTGGAGATTTACCCAGTCTGTGAATTCAACTTCTCTGAAGCTTTGCCTCTTGGGCAGTAAATCTTCAACTCTCTCTCCTTCAAGCTACAGAAGGTGACGATCTCTTGAAAGGCTGACTGGTGGATCCTCTGACTCCTGCACTGGGCTCTAATTTGCAAATTCATTTTCTTTCTTTAGTTTATCAATGGCACTTAGTAATTGACTCCCAATCCTATAGTTCATACTTACCATCTCCCCTGTAATTCTCAAACTGTGAGGCAATGCACTGGCTGGTTTATCTCTGTTATTAGGCCATCAAATTCACCACAGAAAATGCTCTGAGCAGCCTCATCTCAAAGTATGGATGTGCTTGCTACCAGGGCCGCCCTTACCAGCCCCAGTGGGGATGCTCACTGCTGTCTGACCTGTGAGAGAATGGACTCCAGGACCCTACTCCACAAGTACCTGTTAGGATTGGTTCTTGACCTACTGTCCTAGGTTGAGACTTTCAGTGGCAGAGCTTGAGACAAAGACCCTGCTGCAGTGATTCCCCAGTGCGGTGCTCTCAGAAAAAGGGGTGTAAGGGAAGAAGGGGGCAGCAGGGAAGGCTAAGCAAGGATGTGGGCTCAACAGGATTTTGTCTTCAGAGTACAGAAATGCTGTCCCATCCTAAGACAAGGGGCTCAGCATTTAGTATCCCAACATTAGTTACTGCCTGTGACCCCAAGTGGGATTCAAATTCTGGGTAAGGTGGCTCTTGGCCAATTGGGGGAAGTTCTCTGGAGAAAATAGCAGAGATGGCTGGATTGCAACCAGTGATTCTTAAAGCAGTAGGGAGGTGATACACTGGCCTGCCAAGTGTTGTGGAAGGGGCAGACCCTGTCAATTGCTGAACATTAGTTTCCTTTTTCTATATAGTTGATATCAGATTTATTTGCAAGGTAAACAGAGTTGCATGATTGGTAGCTTAAATGTAAATGGAATCTAGATACCCCAGGATGTCTAGAAATGGATTGACTAAGCAGTCTGAAATCTGTTTGAATGGAGATCATGGAGCTTTCTGGGAAACACTCACATTTTGACCATCAGGGTCCAGTCATTGACCCAGTTGTCCACTTAGGCAAGTACTTGTGCCAATCCATAGAGCTTATTAGTGTTTGAGTGTTTGTCCTCCCCCAAGAGCATTTATTGAAACCTAATGACCAAAGTGATCCTATGAAGAGGTCGGTCTGGGGCTGGAGAGATGGCTCAGTGGTTAAGAGCACCGACTGCTCTTACGGAGGACTCTGCTTTGATTCCCGGTACCCACATGGCAGCTGAGAACCCTCTTATGCCAGGTGTGGTGGCACATGCCCTTTAATCCCAGCACTCAGGAGTTCAAGGCCAGCCTGGTCTACATAGTGAGATCCAGGCCTGCTGGAACTGAAGGGAGACCCTGTCTCAAAAATAAATAAATAAATAAATAAAAAGGAGGTGGGCCTTTGGGGAGTGATTGGGTCTTAAGTCCAGGACTCACCTCCTTCCTCAGCCTCCTGAGTACAGGGTTACAGGTGTGGGGGACCAGGCCTGGCCTAAGTAGCAAATTATCTGAGTTTTTGTTGTTTGTTTGTTTCAATTCTGTGGATCAAACCCAGGTCCTTGCTCACGCTGGGATAACCACACCAGCACCAAGCTCCTTCTTCAGCCTTTGTGTGTGTGTCCATTCTTGTATGTGAATGCAGGTGTGTGTGCCACAGTGCACACGTAGAGCCCAGAAGACAGTCTTCAGTGTTGGTTGTCACCTTCCACCCTGTTTGAAGCAGGATATTTTGCTGTGATTTTCTGCTGTGCACACCAGCTAGGCTCCCCCAAGCTTCCAGGACCTCTCCTGCCCCAGCCTCTTATCTTCCTGTAAGAAAGAGTTTATAGACATACACTAGCACACCTTTTACATGGGTTATAGGCTTTGAATTCAGATCCTTAAACTTGCACCGAAAGCAAGTTTACTCACTGAGCCAACTGCCCAGGTCTAAAACTTCTTTTAGACATCCTCATAAGTTGTCCAGGCTGGCTTCAGATTTGTTGTCTTTAAATTATTTTTCTTTTTAAAATTTTATTTTTATTTTATGTGTATGAGTGTTTTGCCTGCATGTATGTAAGTGCACCATGTGTGTATAATTCTTGAGGAGGTCATAAAAAAGCATTGGAACTCGAGTTACAGACAGTTGTTAGGTGCCATGTGGGTGCTTGGAATCAAACCTAGGTCCTCTGCAAGAGAAGCCATTGTGCTTAACTGCTAAGTCATCTCTCCAGCCCTGAACTTACTCTCTTCCTGACTTAGACATCCATGAGGCTGGGATTGTAGCTGTGGCTCAGCTCACAGCTCATAAACCTCTTGCTATTTTAGTATTCAACTGGAGCGATGTGTGCTGCTAAGCACTGGCCGTGTTCCAATTCTTCCCATGTAACGAGGGTCAATGTGAAGCCCAAGAACCATCGTGACATCAGCCCAGAAGAAAGAACTGTGCATGCAGAGGTCAGAGAGGCATGGCACAGGAACAGCCTAATGGACAAGGGACATAAATTTACGAGGGGATTGGCATGAAGGCTTCCCTATTTTGAAAAAAGACATGTCTGAACAAGGCCACCAAGGGGTTCATTGTCAGATAATTTCTTAATTTTAATTAGGAGTTTATTTAGAAATTCATGGTTATATTTTTTTCCTGTCTGGACTTAACAAACTAATGAAACTAGCCAACAATGGACACAAAGTGAACATGGCAAAGGGCTCTGGTCCTGTTTTACAACACAGGCAATTCAATATTAAAGCTATTTTCAGGGCTGGAGAGATGGCTCAGCAGTTAAGAACACTGGCTCCTCTTGTAGATGACCCAGCATCCACTTGGCAGCTAACCACAGTCTATAACTCCTGTTCCAGAGGATTCAAACCCTCTTCTTACCTCCACGGGCATTTTATAACATGGTATACTTATATACATGCAGGCAATACACTCATGCACATAAAATAAATTTTTAAAAATTTAGAAAAAATAAAAATATTTTCATTTCTACCCACTATTACAAGAAGAATTAGCATCAATCACATGATACTTTTTTTTCTTATTTCCCTACAGGGCTGAAAGGTTGAAATAGAAAGTTAAATAGCATAAGTGACACACTAAATGTCCCCACAAGCGTTTGACTGAGATAACTTTTAACGCTTCTGCTGACAATTGAAAAACTGTCACTTCCGTGTTAGAGCTGAAAATAGTCAGAGCTTACAAATTGTCCTTTCTGATGCAAATATATGTCATCCTTTGTGTTATCAACACATACTCAAAACATTCCAAATGAATGCATGTAGACTTAGAACTGTGTAATAAATGATTGTTGATAATTTTATCCACATTAAATGAATGCTTTTCTATAGAGAACTGCCTTGGTTTTCTCTTTCCTTCTAAAAATTCAAGGTGTACACACCAATTTCACTTAATAAATATGTATGAAGCAGCTTTTAGGCAAAACTCTAAGGACCAGGCAATCCCTGAGCTACAAAGGTGAATAGAGATGTAATGAATGCTATATAAAGCACAATCTAATTGTGGTTATGAATACAGTGATTTTATGATTTAATATAACAAAAAGTCAGTATAAAAATAGTGATTTATTAGAGCAGGGGCAAATTGCTTCTAATACATTTGATTAAAAGGAAATGGCCTAGGATAGTCTTTAACCTCTGTGTTTCAAAGGTGGCAATGGCCCTATCAGAGAAAATATTCCTGTGAAAGGAGTCAGGCCTGAGAAAATTTATAGAACTCACAGCATGTACAATGGCCATATTGTAGAGAGGAGAGCAATGCAGAGGAGGAAATCAAACTGAAATGCTATTATGGAAGACTTTAGTGTCATGTTAACAAAGCGGACTGGACTTAACCTTTTAGCAGCAGGAGTCTGTCCAAGACAGTGAGACAGGAGACTCATTTTATAAAACATTATTTTTTTTTAATTTTATTTTTTTATGTGTATGAATGTACTGTCTGCATGCAGGTCTGTGCGCCCATGTCGTGCAATGCCGTGGAGGTCAGAAGAGGGTCTTGGATTCCCTGGAACTGGAGTTCTCCTGGAACTGGAGTTACAGACAGTTCTCAGCCGCTATGTGGGTGGTGGGGATCGAACCCCGGTCCTCTGCAAGAGCGGTTGGTGCTCTTAACCACTAGGCCATCTCTCCAGCCCCCAAAACATTATTTTAAGTTTATAAGTAAAGATAGCAATTTAAGAGAGCTGGAAGGTGTAGGGGCAGGTGAGGTGGCTTCCACCTGTGGTCCCAGCATTCAGGATGCTGAGGCAGGAGGATTTTAATGAGTTCAGTTCCAGCCTGAGTTACACAGTGAGTTAAAGCTACAAGTGCTAGGATTACAGGTGGATACCACTGTATCTGGCTCTTAAAAATAAATTTTTTATTTCTTATTGTTTATTTTTATTACTATTATTATTTTATTTGTATGAAGGTATTGCCTGCATGCATGTAAATGTACCTGTGTTGAGCACTGCCCATGGAGGTCAGAAAGAGGGCATCAGATCCCCTAGAACTGGAGGTATGCACAGTTGTTAGCCACCATGTGGGTGCTGTGAATTGAAGCCGGGTCCCCTGAAAGTGCAGCCAGTGCTCTTAACCGCTGTGCTATCTCTCCAGCCCCTGTATCTGGCTTTTAAAGTGGGTTCTGGGGATAAAGCTCAGGTCATCAGCCTTGAACAGCAAGTGTTTTTTTTTTTTTTTTTTTTTTTTTCCCACGGAGCCATTCTGAAGAGCCACTTTCCTTTCTTAATAAATTCCAACTTATCTTTACACTGTCATGCCCTGAACTTGTGTTCTGTGGCATAAATTAAGAACTTGGCTGCACCTCAGTGGAACTCTCAGATCTCTTCAGGCTGCATCCCCCAAGAACCTAAGAGTTGTTGTCTCCTGATGCTGGTGACAGAATCAGAAAAGGAGTTAACCAGGAAAGTGAAGTTATCAACATATCTGATTGCAAGACATTGTCTGCTCACCCTGCCTTGAAAAGGGCTGTAAACGCAGATTTTAGGCTTCATCTGGAACTGCTGCAGCAGCCTGGCCGGAGAGGAGACCTGGACTGAGCGGGGCTGTGGGACGGGATGGAGGAATGGTCTGTGATGTCCTTCCTCAGAGATACCTGGGGCCCTGGAACCATCTCATGTTCTCTCTCTCTCTCTCTCTCTCTCTCTCTCTCTCTCTCTCTCTTCTACATGTTCTACAATAGAGGTTGCTTCTTTCCTGGAGGGCTAAGGCCTTTGGACAGGTGGCATCTCTCAGAGCTGAAGGCTCTCAGAAAGAGGACTTACACTGAAAGAGACCACTGAGTGGTCAGTACCTACTGTTCACAGCTATCTGTGTCAGATATAATTCCTCAACAACACCAAATAAATTCCATGTCTTGATACATTAAAGCACCTGTCCATCACTCAGCAAATATTTATTGACTACCTATTTTAAAATTAACATCCTATAATTTGTTTTGATGAAGAAAGTAAGAAATAAGTTTTATTTTCCATAGACCACCAAGTTGGCTTATTATTTGTTGAAATAATAATAGGACTGTGGTGGTTTGAATGAGAATGTCCCCATAGGCTTCAAGTGTTTGGACATTTTGACCCCAGTTGGTGGCGCTGTTCTGGAAGATCTTAGAAGGTGTGGCCATGCTGTAAGAAGCACATCACCAGCGGTGTGCTTAGAGAGTTCTTAAGCCTTGTGGGATTTCCAGTCCTTCTCTGCTTCCTGTGCCTGCTTGAAAATGTGATTGCTCAGCTTTCTGTCCTGCTCTGCCCACCCCCACCCCCCGCCACCCATGACTCTGATTCCTCTGGAAATGTAAGCTCTAATAAACTCTTCCTTTTACAAGTTCCCTTGGCCATGGTGTTTTATCACAGCAACAGAAAAGTAACTAATACAAGGACGTATTTCCTCTTCTGGTTTAAAATACCATATTAATAACATAAAATATAGGATCTGTTTTATGTTTTTTTTATTTTTAGTTTATGTTTATTAGTGCTTTGCTCACATGTATGTAAGTGCCCCACATGCATGCAGTGCCCACAGAGGCCAGAAGAGGGCATTGGATCCCCTGGAACTAGAGTTAAGGATGGTTGTTAGCAGCCATGTGGGTGCTAGGAACCAAACCCAGGTCCTCTGCAAGAGCAGCCCACGTCCTTAACCTCTGAGTCATCTCTCCAGCCCCCATTTTTGTGTTTTATTAGCATATATTAATTATGCATATAATGAGTTATCATTATGACATTTCCACACATGGACATAATGTGTTTTGGTTATACTCACCACATTATCCTCTCTCATCTCTCTCCTATTCTTGCTGTTTCCCTTCCTCTTCCCAACTAGTTCCCCTTCTATCTTCATGTTTTTAGGGGGATTAAAAAATGAGTTTCGTGAGGGTTGCTTATAGGAACATGAACGAGGTGCTACTTACAGTAGCATGAGCACCTTACCAGTGGCTATTCCACTGAAGAAATTGTCTTCCACCACCAGTAACCATTAACCACTAGAAATTCTCAGGGAGAGGTGCTCTTTCATGAACCCCTCTCTCCTAATCTTATGGAGGTCTTCTGCAGGAAGTCACGGCTGCTGTAAGTTCAAGAATACAACAGCCATGCCATGCTCAGAAGACAGTGCTCCATGGCACTCTACCCTGTCACCCAGCTCTTACAGTCTCCTCCTTCTCTTCCATGATGTTCACTGGGCCTTGGATGGGCTGATAGAGAAGTCCCCTTCATGGTTGGGCATTCCACAGACACATATTTGCATTTAGGTCAGGTATGCCTCTCTGCAGTTGCTGCTGTCCCCTGCAAAAATTTGCTTCTTGCATGACACCAGTGCACAAACTTGCATGCAGACAGTACATTCATACACATACAGAAATAAAATTTTTTTAAAAAGTTGCTTCTTGGGGCTAGAGATATGGCTTGGCAGTTAGAGCACTAGTTGCTCGTGCAGAAGACCTGGGTTTGATTCCCAGCACCCACATGGCAGCTAACAACTGTCTGTAACTCCAAGTCCAGGGGTTCTGACTCCCCTTTCTGGCCTCCACCAGCATTGCACAACGCGGGTGCACCTACCTACACACAGGCAGCATACTCATAAAGTAAAAATAATAAATTTTTTTTTAATTTTTTTAATTTTTTTTTTTATTTCGGTATGTGTATGAATGTACTGTCTGCGTGCAGGTGTGTGCACCCGTGTCGTGCAATGCCGCGGAGGTCAGAAGAGGGTCTCGGATTCCCCTGGAACTGGAGTTCTCCTGAAATTGGAGTTTCAGACGGTTCTCGGCCGCCATGTGGGTGCTGGGGATCGAACCCGGGTCCTCTGCAAGAGCGGTCGGCGCTCTTAACCGCTAGGCCATCTTTTAAGTTGATTCATTAATCTATGGCACAAACAATTATGTGGAAGGCAATCTGGTCTGCAGTTCTTGCCTTCTTAGGAAAATAATAGCCTAGCTTTCCCAGTAGATCTATGGCCTCCTCAGCATGAGCTTTTGACCAGATTTAAGTACAAGACCTGAATTCTCTGCTTTGGAATGGGCCTCAAATCTGATCAGAAAGTAGTTGATTATCCCTACAATTGATTTGCCATTATTGCTCCAGTGGGCACATCTTTCCAGGTCAGTGTAGCATAAAGACCACAGCTCTACAAGATAGATGATGATGTCCTTTTGTACTAGCCTACATAGCCACTTCCAGCTAGCCAGCAGAGAGACTTTCTCCAGCTCAGTTCCAGTTTGATTTTTCTATATCCTCTGACCAGAGGGGATGATGTCTGCAGTGCTAGGGGCTCACCATGTAGTTCTGGTGGGCAATGAACAGTAGTGACAATTGCCATTTATCATGGTTTCATATACATAGTATATTTAGACTTTGTGAGCCCAAATTTAGCAATCTCTCCTGAGGATATGACTTTGCAATTGTGCTTTCCTTTTAACTTAAAATGAAACTCAACAAATAACTTAGGAGTCCAATGTACTCGCCTTAACCCAAGTTGTAGCATTTTATATAACTATACAATATAAAAACAAGAAATTGACATCAGTAAGTTATTGCAAACTAAACTGTAGTTACTTATTCCTTCATCATTTAAAAAATACCCATTCACTGCTTAAATGTATGTATAGTTTTATGCAATTATATTCTCTATAGAGATTCCTGCAGCCACACCACAATGAGGCAGTAGTGTGAGTCCTTTCCTCCTATTCTGGCTTTGTGCTTGTGCCTCACCTATTCCTAGTCCTCCACCCTCCTCCCCGTTTGCTGGTAACCATTGACCTCATTGCAATTATTTTGTCATCCCAGAACACCCTAGTTGGAATCATTACTCCACACAACCTTCTGAGGGACACATTTTTTAAGTTATTTTTCATCTTTTTTTAATGTGTATGAGTGTACTGTTCTGCATGTAAGTAGGTGCACCCATGTAGTGCAATGCTGCAGAGGTCAGAAGAGGGCATCCGATTCCCCTGGAACTGGAGTTAAAGACGGTTCTTAGCCACCATGTGGGGGCTGGGAATCGAATCTGGGTCCTTTGCAAGAGCAGTTGGTGTTCTTAACCACTGAGCCATCTCTCCAGCCCCCACATTTTTCACTGAGCATATTGCACTGAGGTCTTTCCAGATGATTGCATATATCAATAGGGAATACTACCCCATTACATGGGTACACTAGTTTCCTCTACCACCTCCTAGGGAAAGACATTGGGTTGTTTTTAGCAGTTTGATATTATGGATAAAATTATTGTAAGCAACTGTATCTAGATGTTTTTGTGGATGTAAAGTTTTGTCTCTCTAAGATAAATTCCTAACATTGTAACTCTTAGGTCACATGGGAACTACATGTTTTAAAGACATTGATTAATTATTTTCCAGAGTAAACAGCCATACGAGATCACCTCCCACTAGCAATGTGTGAGAGATAGTTTCTTTATATACTTGCAATAATTTAGGTTTAACATTATTGTTTTATCGTGCTCTAAGTCATACACCATAGAATTCACCCTTTTAAAGGGGCTAATTTGGGGCAAGAAAAGTCTAACATGGTAGGTTAAGTGCTTTGCATATTGAGGACCTGGGTCTTCATGGTCTCTACACCATGAAGATAAATTAGGGGGAAGAAATACAGTATTCTTTAGTCCTTGTAAAATGCTGTGCAACTATTATCACCTTCTGATTTTAGCAATTCCAAGTTATAGTCAGAAGAAAACCCTTATTCCTTAGCAATCACCCCCAACTCAGCACTGCAGGCTTGCCCATTTTGGGTGTCATAAGACATGACCTTTTGTGACAATATTGTTTTTAATTTTAGAACTGTAATGATTCTAATTAGTGTTTTCTTAGTAATGTTCAATTGTTTTTTTTCTTGTACTTATATACCATCATGGTTTCCTTTTTTGGTAAAATACTTGTTCATACCCTTTGTTTGCTAAGTGTTGTGAGTTCTTTATATATTCTAGATAGAAAGTCTTTACAGACACATGGAAATATGTTTTCCCATTCTGTAGTCTTTTCATTCCTGTATCATTCTTTAAAGGCAAGAGGTCCTGCTATTTAGATAGGCCTCAAATTTATAATTCTCCTGCTTCAGCCTTCCTTCTTGGATTTATGTGTTTCTCAATATCTGGCTCAAGAAGAGTTCTTTTTGTGTGTTTAAAAATATTGTATGTGTGGGTGTTTCTGGGGACTGTACCCAGGGCTTGAACATGCTTTTTTTAAATTTTTTAAATTTATTTTTGTATGTGTATGAATGTACTGTCTGCATGTAGGTTTGTGCACCCATATCATGCAATGCCGTGGAGGTCAGAAGAGGGTCTTGGATTCCCCTGAAACTGGAGTTCTCCTGGAATTGGAGTTACAGACGGTTCTCAGCCGCCATGTGGGTGCTGGGGATCAAACCCGGGTCCTCTGCAAGAGCAGTCGGTGCTCTTAACCACTAGGCTATCTCTCCAGCCCCTGAACATGTTTTTTGACAAGTCCTCTATCCTCTATCACTGGGTTACAGCTTCAGCCACACTTATTCCTTTATACAAAAGCTTTCATGATACAAAAGGATCAAATTTGGACAAGTTATTTTCCCTTTTAGGGATCACGTTAAGAACTCTTTGCCTGAATACAAGACGGGGCTGGAGATGTAACTCAGTTGGTAGAGTGCTTGTCTACTTTATTAGTCACTTTTCTGTTGGTGTGATAAGACACCATAACCAAGGCAGGAAGAATTTATTCTAGCTAACAGTTCCAAAGGGAGTTCATAATTGCTGGGAAGGCATGGCAGCAGAGGTTGCTAGAACAGAAAGCCAAGTGATCACTTCTTCAAACAGGCACAGGAAGCAGAGAGCAACTGGAATCTATCAAGGCTTAAGGACTCTCAAAGCTCGCCCCAATGAATTGCTTCCTCCAGCAAGGCCACATCTCCTAAAGGCTCCACCGCCTCCACGAAAAGCATCAAAATGTGTTGACCAAGCATCCAAATACTTGGAGCCTATGGGGGACATTCACATTCAAACCACCACAGGCACCATGTATGAAGCCCCAAATTTTATCCCAGCACTGCATAAACTGAGTGCCTGGTGGTATGCACCTGTAATCTCAGACTTGGGAGGCAGGGACATATGGATCAGAACTTCACTGAAGACTAACCTGGGCCACCTGAGGCACTATCTGAAAAATGGGTGGCGGGGGTAAATAAAACACAAAACAAAACAAATATCAAGGTACAGCATAAATGACATGCTGAAAGAATTAATAAGTGATACAGAGAAGTATATTTTCCCCATATGTATATGTGTGCCAGGCATGCATGCATTTGTATGTGTGCAGGTGCATATGCACATGTGTGCACTTCCCTCTGGAGACCAGAGGCTGACATGACAGTCTTCTTTGATAGTTCTCCATATCATTCATTGAGGCGGGGTCTCTTAATTAACCCAGATCTCATGAATACAGCTAGTTTGGCTAACCAGCTTGCTCCTGGAATCCCATTTCTGCCTTCTAAGCCCTGGAACTCCACATGCACAGTGTTTACATGGGTTCTGGGGCCCTGAACTTGAGTCCTTGTGGTTGCCCAGCAAGTGATGTAACCCGTGTGTCATCTCTCCAGCCCCTACAGAAACCTCTTAAAGGAGCTAAATAAAAAGGTCTATTCAATCCAGCGGATGAGGGTGAGACTGCAAGAACAGAGCAGCTGAAAGGGAAAGTATAATTGGATGCTTTAGGGGAACAATTGATGCTTTGTCCCATACATGTGCACATACACATATACCCCAGTGTCAGTTCCCACTGCCTCTAATCTTGGTGGCCTGGATATCTTGCAGAATCTAAGATTTTTTTCTGAGACCCTTTGAGATAGAGCTAAGCACACACATGACCCAAGAATGGGACAAGCTGAAGGGGTTATGGGGAATGAGGAATAGCTAAAGTCTTGACTTCACCCTACTGAAGAGGTACGGCAGTGGATTAAAGCCCAGTTTGTAAAATGAAACCTGTCCATGGCTTAATTTCCTCCAAATCTCCCATTAATATCTCTATCATGTCCCTGTCAGTCAGAAACCTATAATTAAGGGAATTCTGACTAATGTAACTGAGAAGTGCCACCAGTCTTGATAATCCTACTTTAGTTGGCTTTGCTTTTATTGTTTTCTTGATAATCCTACTGTATTAGTCACTTTTCTGTTGCTGTGATAAAACACCATGACCAAGGGAACTTATCAAAGGAAGAGTTTATTTGAGTTTAGGATTGACAGTTCTAGGGAATCAGAGTCCATTGTGGTGGGAGGCATGGTGGCTGGGGCTGGAGCAACAAGCCAAGGTTCACATCTCACAATGAGCACAGGAAGTCAAGAGAGAGAGACTGGAGACAGCAAGGCTTGTTAAACTCACTAAGCCTGCCGCCAATGACATACTTCCTCCAGCACGGCCACACCTAAGACCTCCAAGAACAGTGCCACCAACTGGGGACAAAATATCTGAACACTTAAAGCCCATGGGGGACACTTTCATTCAAACCACCACATTCCACTGCCTGGCCCCCATAGGCCATATAAAATGCAAAATGCATTTAGTCCAACCTTAAAAGTCCCCATAGTCTTTACCAGTCTCAATTCTATTCAAAAGTATACAGTCCAAAGTCTCTTCTGAGACCCAGGCTAATCTCTTAACTGTAAACTCCTATAAAATCAAAAGGCAAATTATATACTCCCAACATACAGTGGAACTGAATACACATTCCCATTCGAAAAGGGAGGAATAGAGGCACAGTGAGGAAATACTGGACCAAAACAAGACCGAAAACCAGCAGGGCAAATACCAAATCCAGTAGCTCCATGTGCGACTTCTGGAAATTTACTTCCAAAGGGCTTAGATGGCTCAGTTCTTCCAGGATTGCATGCAACATGGATCTCTTCCTTAGGCTGGTACCATGCCCTGTATGCAGCTCTCCTTAGCAAATACCTCACAGCTCTGGCATCTCCAATGTCTTCATGGGGTCTCCGCTGCCAACCAGGCTTCACATTCACAGCTTCATGCAATGGCCTATCAGGGCCTTCTTTATTCAGGGATGCCCCTGCTGCACTCTGCCTGGCCTCTGTGGCTCTCTGAAACCGTGGAGGAAGAACTGATGACCCCTTCACTCTTGCAAACTTCATGCCTCTAAAGCCAGCACCACGTGAATGAAATTGCCGAATTTGGCTGCAAGTTCGGGATGGACTCTCTCCTACTTTAACCACATTTGCAAATTTTCTCTGCCCTGGACTTGTTGGAGTAGAAAACGCTTTCAGTATTTTCCTTTCAAAAATTGGAGGCTTAGCTGGGTGTGGTCTTGCCCTGAAGGTACTGATTCTGTTGTTTACTTGTAAATCTCGAGGCCTCTCCTTAATCACTTTAATCTCAATTTTTCTGTTGTTTACTTGTAAATAGCTAGGCCTCTCCTTAATCACTTTAATCTCCTTATCAAAAGGAACCTCTCCTTCACATGCCTTGGCCCCACCTTTAATCTTCCTAGTGCAGTTTTCAGATCCAAACTGTACATTCTGCATTTCTTTCTGCCCCATCTGCTCTTCTTCACTGTAGATCTGCACAATATTCACCATTAATAGCCACGCCACCATTTCTACATTAGGCTGTCTTGAAATATCCTCCGCCAAAGACATTAGTCCATTGCTTTTCAACTTAGCATCAGGCAAGCATTTGGGCTGTGGGCAAACTGCTGCCAGACTCTTTATCAAAATATCCCAGTTGCTGCCTAAGTCTTTATTTTCCTCTGGAACTACATTTTTTGCAGCAATGCTTTCTTCCAGGCTTCTACTAGAATGGCCTGTTAAGCTCTGCTTACAGTAGTCAACAGCTTTTCTAGCCCAAAGTTCCAAAGTCTTCCACATTTCTCCAAATACCCACATGGTCAGGTTCTTCACAGCCAACAGCCCACTCCTGGTACCAAATAACTGTATTAGTCACTTTTCTGTTGCTGTGATAAAACACCATGACCAAGGGAACTTATCAAAGGAAGAGTTTATTTGAGTTTAGGATTGACGGTTACAGGGAATCAGAGTCCATTGTGGCGGGAGGCATGGTGGCCAGGGCTGGAGCAACAAGCCAAGGTTCACATCTCGCAATGAGCACAGGAAGTCAGGAGAGAGAGACTGGAGACAGCAAGGCTTGATAAACTCACTAAGCCTGCCCCCAATGACATAATTCCTCCAGCACAGCCACACCTTCTAAGACCTCCAAGAACAGTGCCACCCACTGGGGACAAAATATCTGAATACTTAAAGCCCATGGGGGAACATTCTCATTCAAACCACCACACCTACTTTAGTTGACTTTGCTTTTATCGTTTTCTTTGAGTTAGGCTCTCACTATGTAGCCCAGCCTGGCCTCAAACTCACAATCTTCATGCCTCAGCCTAGCAAGCATCAGGATTATAGCTGTTTATCAGTGCTTGTCTATTCTAGTAAATTTTCAAAAAATATTTTATTATTTATATTTTATGTGTATGTAAATGCACCCATGTTGTGCAATGCCCATGGAGATCAGAAGAGGGCATCAGATCCCCCAGAACTGGAATTACTGAAGATTGTGAGCCGCCATGTGGGTGCTGGGAATCAAACCTGGGTCCTCTGCCAGAACAACCAGTGCTCTCCATCTCTACAGACCCTATCTTAGCAAGTTTTTAATAAAGAGGCATGATGATAAAATGTCTGAAAACTGCCTGGGAAATGCAGCATGCATGTCTAGTGGATTTAGGCTGAGTATTGTGGGATTCATGACCCAGAAGAAATCTACAGACTTTGCTTAATGGGGGAATCTGTCTGTCTGTGTCCCTGGAAAAGAACAAGTCCTTCCCAGGTGAGAGTTTCGTGGAAGCTTATTCTATGTACACAGTAGGGACAAAGGAAAGCAAGCCAAGAGGGAAGGCCAATGCACTCAGACATCTAGCAGGAAGTCCTCCTGGTTCAGGCCACAGCCAAGACAACTGGGGCAGCCAGGGATGTCACACTAGGCCAGAAACTCGGTGCCATCTAGGAGGAATGAGTAGCCTCCCTCACCTCATTATGCCCCTCTGCTGTCCTGTCAACATCTCTTGGGGCTCAGAGCAGCAGGAATGGCTAAAAATGGATCAGGAAGGCTGGGCGTGGTGGCGCATGCCTTTAATCCTAGCACTTGGGAGGCAGAGACAGGTGGATCTCTGTGAGTTCAAGGCCCACCTGGTCTACAAAGTGAGCTCCAGGCCAGCTGGGACTAAAGGGAGACCCTGTCTCAAAAAGACAAAAAAAAAAAAAAATTAAAAAAATGGATCAGGAAAGATAGAGATCAGCTAAGCTAGTGCCCAGAGCAATGTCCAGTTTGGCCAAACTTCATTTCGTCAAAAGAACCTGAAGTCATTGTGAGTAAAATTGATCTGGTCTAGGCTTCATATTTTCTGTGAAACTTTCTTTTTCAACAGTGTTGAAGTCTATTCATCATCATCTTGACAAATACTATGAATTTTATTTTTTTCTCAAGCTTAACATTGCCTTATAAATTATTTTCCTTGAAAAACAGACTCAACTTTCAATAAAAGTGAAATATGGAAATCTGCTATATTCTCACTGTTACTCATAAATTCTCTGCATGTTAGTCAATTCCTTCCATTGTTCTAAGTCACCATAACTCATGGCCAGCTACTCAAAATGCAATTCAGATGTTCTACAGGGGGAAGTATATAATGGGTTAATCTGTTATGGAAGTAATATAATAATACAAGGAAGCAAGCAGCTCAATATAGTCGATGCCCTGAATTTAAAAAGCTGGTGATTTAAACTCAGAATGTCAAGGTCACAGCAAAACCCTCCCCACGCACACTCTTGCCCTTGAGTATAATTTAAAAATGTCAAGTATAAAATCTGGCTATTTGGAATATATGGTGGTCTCGACTAGCTGTTTTCCTTTGCTCCCTTCCCTCCCTTCCTTCCTTCCTCCCTCCCTCCCTCCCTCCCTTCCTTCCTTCCTTCCTTCCTTCCTTCCTCCCTCCCACCCTTCCTTCTTTCCTTCCCTTTCTCTCATTTTCCTTCATTCCTTCTTTCTCTCCCTCCCTTCCTCTTCATTTTCAAGCACTTGTATACATAGTTTCATTTATCTTGAGCTTGAGTTTTTGTCTCCACAATGCAGGTGATGAACCAGGAGCCCAGGCATAGGGCCAAAGTGACTTAGCCACTCTTTCTAGGTAACAACCCACAAATTGAAAACCAATCCCCAACTTTCAACCTCTTCCTACGTCAGTGATACATTTTATAATACCTCAAAGATCATGTACCTGCTTGATGACTGAGTAGCCCATGCTTTCTATGACTTGTCAGCCCAAGAGCCGTCCTCCTGACTGTCCTATGGATGGCCTGCCTTGCTAAGAGTGATCTACAAATACAGCTTTGTAGAACAGCCTTCCTAATGTTGAAAATTTAGCTCCATAGTGATACTAAAGAAAACTCACAACAGCATATTCACATGGAAGTGATGAACTCTAAGTCACACTTGCAGGTTAAGAAACAATACATTGGTTCCTGGACCAGACACCGGCAAATGCCCCTGAAAGATGCTTAATTAGTTCTGACATCTGCTCTACAGGAGTTTTGCCAAATGCTGTGTTGGTCTGCTTTGTTGCCACCAGGCAGTAGCCAGCTTAGGGTAGAGTGAAAAGCTTGCTCCAACCTTCAGGACAGACCTTCTCAGTGGCCACCTTCCCTCCATCACAATGATAGTAACAATTATCCTTATTTGCTAAGTGCTCTCTCAAATCTTTAAGTAGTCAAGTCACTTCATCCTCATGGGAACCTGAAGAGGTAGGGAAAGTCCATTGTCTTTATGGACAAAACCAGGGAGAGGGAGGAAGGAAGGATTGGCAGAGCCATGTTCCAAGCTTAGGCAACTTGAAAACCTCTGCCTTCGTCCCTGTTCACTCTCAGAACAGGCCTTCATCAGGCAAGGGCGCTGAAGAGTGGCAGAATTTCACTGAGCAGAGGAGGAAAAATTACAAAGTCAGAACATTTGAAAAGAGAGCAACATTTCACCCAAATTAAGAGTGACTTAGTTTTGGGCTACATCATGGGGACCAGGAAGATAAATCTGACAGGAAATTATATATATATATATATATATATATATATATATCCCAAGCTGGACTAGCATTTGGAATCCTCTCTCAGCTTCTCAAGTGTTGAGATTACAGGCATGTGTCACCATACAGCGAGTGCTTTTGTTCTGTTTATATTGATGATCTAAAAGATTTTAAAATGAATAGTGACATTCAGATTTTACTTTGAATTTATTAACAAGAGTATAGTGAGGTGGTTTCTCCAAGCCACCGTGAGGTTGGTCTGGGTCTGCCCCTCTTTCTGAGACTCAAGTCAGAAAAATACAACTTTCCCTTTGTCTTCTTTCTGTCTTTCTTTTGGAGGATGGCCAGAATCTGAGCATGCTTTTCTGATAGTGTGGGAGTCCTCACTCTTTCTGTAAAGGCTCCCCCCAACTTGTGTCTGACCTCCAGGCCTTCTTCCTCCCCTGGGCAGTTGCTAAGAGTTACAGCTTATCTGCCTTGGGATTTTTTTTTTCTTTTAAACTCTAATAAAATTGTCCTTGAGTTTTTTTGTTGTTGTTTGTTGTTTTTTAAAGAAACTGCAAAAAAAAAAAAAAAAAGTGTAGTGAATAAAAACTCAAAATAGCAAATAATACACTAAAACTCTCTAGGGGCTAGACATGTGGCTCAGCGGTTAAGAGTATTTGCAGCTCTTTCAAAGGACCCAGTTTCAATTCCCAGCACGCACATCAGGCAGTTCACAACTACCTGTAACTCTAGTTCCAGGGGATACTACAACAGCCTCTATAGCCTCTGTGGTATACCTGCACACACCTGGTGCACATACATACAGATTAGAAAACAAATCTTAGAGGGGCTGGAGAGATGGCCTAGTGGTTAAGAGCGCCGATGTCTTGTCTTGCAGAGGACCCGGGTTCAATCCCCAGACCCACATGGCGGCGAGAACCGTCCGAAACTCCAATTCCAGGAGAATCCAGTTCCAGGGAATCGACGCCCTCTTCTGACCTCGCGGCATTGCATGACACGGGTGCACAGCCCTGAATGCAGACAGTCAATTCATACACATACAGAAATAAATAAAATAAAAAAATAACTTAAAAAAAAAAAAAAGAAAACAAATCTTAGAAAAAAAAGGGGCTGGAGAGATGGCTCAGCGGTTAAGAGCACCGACTGCTCTTGCAGAGGACCTAGGTTCGATCCCCAGCACCCACATGGGGGCTAAGAACCATCTTTAACTCCAGGTCCAGGGAATCTGATGCCCTCTTCTGACCTCTGCAGCATTGCATGACACGGGTGCATCAACCTACATGCAGACAGTCACTCATAGCACATAAAAAAAAAAAAAAAAAAAAAAAGAAATGCTTTAATGCAGAAAGCTGGCATTCACGGGACTCAGCTTGTTTATTTTCCACCTCTTGGTGTTTTACAGTCCTCTGTTATCCAGTATCTAATATTTTGAAATTCAGTGTGTGTTTTGTTGTTACTCAGTTGGGAGGCTGCATCTGGTCTTTGTCTCAGAGTGGAAGGCAGCCTGTAGGTATTACCTCAGCAGCAGAGAACTAGGCTCGTGGTGTTAGTGGCTACGTGGTCAGGTTCCCTGAGAGACAATCTCCTACATGAAGACACCTTCAGCAGCTCCTTTCCTTCATTTCAGCTAAAGCAGTTTTTTTTTTTAGGGAAAAAGAAATTAAGCCCAGAATGATTCCTGCTTGTTGTATGATGCAGGCTACATGTGCCCGAAGTTCTCCTGTCTACCATTTTTTTTTTTTTTTTGGTCTTTTTGAGACAGGGTCTCCCTGTAGTCCCAGCTGTCTTGCTACCATTTTAACTTTAGAACATGTGCTCCTGGTCTTGAGCTAAGCATGCCTAGGAATGTGTCCACCATCTTTCTTTCTAGAACTTTGACTTTAAACTGAGCATGGTAAGCAATGCACATCTTAAACCTCGAATCCCTGGGGATGTGCCTGCCCTAGGCTGGGTTTCCTATCTGACTGTGTATAGGCTGCCTGAACAAAATCCCCCAGGGCCTCCTTGTTCAAGGAAGCACTGCTTTTGGGATAACTCCGGGGTTCTTTCCTGCATCAGGTGATCTGTTCTACTTTCTCTTCCATTGCTGACAAAACACTCTGACTGACACCAACTTGGGTAGGAAAGAGTTTATTCAGCTCACATCTCCCAGGTCACAGTTTATCACTCAGGGAGCCCAAGATAGGAACTCAGGGCAGGAACCTGGAGGCAGGAGCTGAGACACAGGCCATGGAGGAATGCTTCTTACTGGCTTGCTCCTCTGGCCCATGCCCAGCTTGCCCTCTTATAACCTACACAACAACCTGCCTGGGGTGGCACCACGCATAGTGGGTTGGTCCCTCCCACATTGCTAAACATCAAGACAGTACTCCACAGATGTGGCCACAGGCCAGTCCAATGGAGCCAGTTCCCCACTTGAGGCTCCTTCAACCCAGGTGTGTAGAGTTGACACTAAAGCTGTCCAGCACAGGTGACAAAGCTCTCCGCAGCCTTGTACCTTCTGGTTGTCTTGTGGGCTGTGCCTCACCAACAGCTGAATCCACTGTGTTCAGTTACAATTTCACTCTGCTGGGGAGAGAAGAGTGGCTATTATAATAGCCAAGGCCTTGAATTTCTAAATTTATTATAAAACTTTTAGATGGGGGCTGCAGAGATGGTTCATCGGTTAGGACCGCTGGCTGCTCTTGCTGAGAACCTGGGTTCTGTTCCCAACACCCGCATGGCAGCTACCTTCAGTTCCAAGGGATCTTATGCCCTCTTCTTGCCTCCGCAGTATTGGTACGCACATGGTGTACTTACATACATGCAGCCAAAACCCTCATAAGCCTGTTATATTCGTTCTTTCCTTCCTTCTTTACGTTGGTTCCTGGGGTCAAACTTGGGGTGCCAGGCTTGCTCAGTAAATGCTTTTACCCATGGAGACATGTCACTGGCCAATAGGAGTGTACTCGCCTCAGCAAGCCACCTGAAGACAGAACCCAATTCCACCACAAATCCAGTTATATACCAAGGCTCTGTCCTGCCTGGGTCATGTGAATTCAAATTCAGGCTTCCATGACTACCAACTTGTGAAACCTCTGAGGGGAGATTTTTCCTTCTTCCTCCTGAGTTAATACTGAGATACAACAGGGTGTATTGGCCAAAGTTTTTATCAGTGTAACAAAACTATCTGAGAAAAACAACTTAAAGGAGGAACATTTATGTTCCCATGTCAGAGGAGTCAGTGCATGCTCACTTGGTTCCGTCACTTTGAGCCTGAGGTGATGCAGAGTTTCATGGTGATGGGGACATTTGGCAGAGCAGGTTGCTCATTTCATGGTAAACATAAACTACAGCGACAGGAAGGGGACAGGCTAGGACTTATTCTTAGCCATCCCTTTACCCCTGCCATGGCCCCATTGCTCCCAAACCACCTCTCAATAATCCACTCAAATTCTCAGTTCATCAGTGGGTCAGATCTTTGATTAGATGAGGACCCTCAGGATCTCATCCTCTTAGGACACCTCTCAGGCATGCCTTCTCGCTGTCTCCCAGTTCAGTCAAGTTGATTAACCTCCACACAGGGCTTGCAATGGGACAAATGGTACTCCCAAGCAGAAGCTGTCAGGGGACAAAACTAGGCATGCCGAGGGCAGATTTTAGAAAGTTTCTCTTCTTATCGTCTTTTTATTTCTACTTCACCTGATAAGTATCTTGATTCATGATGGCAGGAGCCACAGCCAAATGTGTGATAGTGAACAGGAGCATCAGGAAACATTTATTTCGATTCCAAAACACAGCTTTACATTTGTTTGTCATGGGCCCATGTGTTTTTCCTTTCCCAGTGACTAGAAACACCAAGTAGAGCTTGCTTTCACATCTGATGACAAGGTGACAGGATGCTTCCACCTTCTGATGACACTCCACATGCACTTGAAACCTACCCTGTGAGCAGACCCTCTGCATAACTGTGAAGAAACTCGTGACCAGGCACTGAAAACCAGGTTAGAAGTGTATGAGGCCCTTGAGCAAGGACCATGATATACCAAGTCTATAAAGTGTTCTTGACCACTGAGCACCATGTGCAATGGTATCCCATGGTATGGGAAATGGAGTTCTAGGCCAGGTGTGGTGGTCCACACCTTTAATCCCAGTACTAGGAGGCAAAAAAGGTAGATATTTGTGAGTTTGAGGCCAGCCTGGTCTATATAATAAATTTCAGACAAGTCAAAGTTATTATAGTGAGATCATGTCTCAAAGAAAAAAATGTTCTGGCACCAGGCATGTTGGTGCATGCCTTTAATTCTAGCACTTGGGAGGCAGAGGCAGGCAGATCTTTGTAAGTTCAAGGCCAGCCTGGTCTACAGAGTGAGTTCCAGGACAGCTGGGGCTACAGGGAGACCCTGTCTCGAAAAGACAAAAAATAAAGTTCTCCCAATACATAATTCTCAGATTTTGGGGAATCAAAGAAAAATGCCCTTTGCATTATCATTTTTAAAAAGCAAGCAAGTTGTCCAGGAGTACCACAGCAAACGGTGCTCCTTTTTAGACTGAAATGACACAGGACCCCCACTCCTGGGGATGGTCCCCCCATAGGCTCAAGTACTTGGACCCTTGGTCAGTTGGTGTCTCTGCTTGCAGAGGTCAGGAGGTGTAGCCTTGCTAAAGGAAGTATGCTACAGGGAGTAGACTTGGAGAGTTCACAGCCTTGCCCCACATCCAGGTTCTTTCTCTCTGCTTCCTATTTGCTATTGAAGATTTGAATCCCCAGCTTCTTGTTCCTGCCTCCCATTTTGGACTCTCCTTACAGACTCTCCTTCTGGATCCATCAGCCCAAATAAACTCTTCCCTCTATAGGCTCCCTTGGTCATGGTATTTATCACAGCAACAGAAACGTAACTAATATGGTGTCTCTTCAGGTGAAGCAGCTCTCTCTAGCTGTCAGACCTGGAGTTTATCACAACTATGGCTGCCTGCTGACTGCACTTCTCACATTTGAACACCACGTTTTTCCTAAGTGGAGGAAACACAAGCATAATACAATGCTATTTTTTTTTTTAAGTTGTATAGATGACCTAACTCATGGAAGTCTGGTTTCAGAGTTCACATTATCCGTGTGTGTGTGTGTGTGTGTGTGTGTGTGTGTTTGAAAATTTTTTATGGGCTGGAGAGATGGCCTAGCAGTTAAGAGCACTGACTGCTCTTGCAAAGGACTGGGTTCGATCCCCAGCACCCACATTGCAGCTGAGAACTGTCTTTAACTCCAGTTCCAGGGGAATCCGACACCCTCATCTGACCTCTGCAGCACTGCATGACACAGGTGCACAAACGTACATGCAGACGGTACGTTCATACACATAAAAAATAAATTAATTAATTAAAAAAAAATTAAGCCGGACACGGTGATGGATGCCTTTAGACCCAACACTCAGGAAACAGAGGCAGGTAGATCTGTGTGAGTTCAAGGCCAGTCTGGTCTACAAAGTGAGTTCCAGGCCAGCTGGGGCTACAGGGAAACCCTGTCTCAAAAAGACCCCTTCCCAAAAGTTTTTGAAACTGTATATTTATTATACATAATAATCAGTTTCAGTATGACATTTTCAAATATATACAGAATGCATTTTCTTATGATCATCCCGCTATTCTTTCCTGTCCTCCTTCCTCCATTTCCACTGATTACCTTCTTCCTGACTAGCCCCCTTCTGCCTCTCTCTGACCCAGAAACTTTCATTAGGGTAATTTACAGGAGCATGAACAACTTACTAGTGGCTACATTGCTGAAGAAAATGTCTATTTCTCCACCAGCAACAATTCGCTTATAAATCTTTGGGTTGCAGTAAGGAGGCCCTCAGGAGTTCCTTGACCTGCCATGATGGGTTGTTGACGCGTCCAGTCTTATGCAGGCCTTGTGAAGGTGATCACAGCTGCCGAGAGTTCAAGAGGACAGCAGTCGTATCATGCCCCAGAGCTCACATTTCTGACTCCTGGGGGGTTCTTCCTAATAGAAGTATCAGAATCAGACCCACATGGGCTTTGAATACCAGGCTGGAAATGCAGGCAGATTCACCTGCCTTTGCCTCACAAGTGCTGGGATTAAAGGTGTGTACAACCACACCTGGCTATGAGGGTACTTGTATCTGTCACTGATTGGCATCAATAATATATGATGTGTTCGAAGGTACTTAAGGGACAAATTGGCTTACATATGTATCCTGTGAAAACATCTAGAGCCAGGCTTTGATTGTGAACAGGAAACATGTGTAACTGGTACCTAAATAAAGATATCTGAGCAAAAAAAATAATAAAATAAAATAAATAAAAGGTCAGTCATCATAAGCTACATCATGTTCAGGTTTAAGTGTCTTTAAGTATCATCATAGTACAGGCAATTTATTAACACGGGCTGCATGTGTTTTCTTTCCTTTGAGAAAGGCGTTCTTTAAGCTGGAGAGCTTAACACCAGGTCCATGGAAGAAACAATGCACGATTAAATCATAACCAGTGCCCTCACTTGCACTGTAATCAATTGTGAATTCTGATTTGCACAGGGACATTTGTAAATGTTTCTTTATGAGTAGGGCTGGGGAGTTGTGCCACAAGTTCCTGTTTCATAATTCACCTTTGTTCATCGCCAACATGCAGAACATTGGGTTTAAAGTAAAGCTTTCGACATGCAGCAGTAGTGGTGCAAGCTAGGCAGCCCCTACCACAGAGCCCTCCTTAGCCTCACACACTGAGTAAGGGTAGACGTTGGAGGAGGAGAAGAACAGCGGACCAGAGTGTTATCCTCAAGGCCACCCCTTCATGGACAGAGTCCACCCTTCGAATAGGTGAGTTCACTGGTCAGACTTCAATCAGTTTCCTTTTTATTTCTTTTTGTGTTTGTTTCTTACTATAGGGTCTCTTGCACAAGACCTACTTATTTCAAGCCAGGCAAATTCCCAGCACAGAGAGGGGGGAGGTGGATGAGAAGTCTCAGGCCTACCCAAGGAACAACTGGCGACTGATAGCTACTGGGAAAGGAAGAGTCTATTTTTTTTTCATGAGTTTCATTTATTTATCTTTTTTTATTTTTATTTTTAAGGGATTCTACAATATAATGACACAGTTGTTTGCAGATAACATTGACGTTACTCAGTTTGTCATACAATTAGAAAACTGGTGCATTTTGCAAGTATTTATGTCCAAATTTTGAACAACCCAAGGTTCCCATAGCCATTTGGAGAAGCTTGTATGCACAGGCATGTTGATCAGTTAGAAGTGCAGACTATATTCCTGTAGTCTAATGATTCACCCCTATCTCTCCGCAGCCCTTACATTCTACCACGCCTCCTCTTCCACAGTTTGTTCCCTGGGCTTTGGGAAAGGGGCACAAGTGGGTGAGAAGAAAACAGTCCACTTTCTTTGGAGTTGTCATTTTGGACTCTAGTCTGTTCAGGTTATTTCCCTTCAGGGGTTGACCGCTTTTCCAGTGATACCTTCTTAGTCATACTAACAAAGCACAAGCAATTGGATGTACAGGCATTTAAGCAGTACTAATTATTATGTCAAGCTAAGCTGTGAGCATAGACACAGATGCTTGGATGGTATGCTAATCCGCAAACTGTGGTTTCTCTATAAAGGGTGACAAGTTCTTATTGTGGCTTATAACATCTCCTAACCACTAGAGGGCCCATAAGCTGTGGCATCCACTGTGAGTAGTCCTCCAAGGAGGGCTAATAGCCAATTAGATTTGAGATCTATATAGACAACTTGGCTGCCACTGTTTGCACATATCTCCAGGCTGTTGAGTGTAGCTGATATTATGGACGAGTCTTGCTTGTTTCAGGGCGACCAATATTTTGGTGTATTGCTTTATGGCCTTTGGTAAGCGCTCTCTGAATTCAGAGGCCAGTTTGTACACTAGCAAGTGGTGTCTCATAACATTTTTCATGCTCACTACCAGGTCTTCGACAACAGGGCCTACTGCCTTTCTCCTTGCATATATCCCACTTATAGGGAAAAGCCTTTATAATTGGAGGGGCAGGTTTGAATCCCCTAGCCAACATCTCCCTAGGCAGAATAATTCATTGCTGATGTCAGAGCTTTCCTGTAGTCATTTATTTTGCTTAACTACACAGCTTATAAAACACTTTACTATTGAAATTTGGCTCTAGATAGATGATAATTCCTTTCACAGTTCCTATGCCTATCAGTTAATTAAAAAAGGGTAGTCTCTTACCTGTTTTATAGGAAATTACCACTGTAACCATTGGCTCTAATTCCAGTTAGGGATGGTTTCATTCCATCATGTTTTTTTTCCTATAACGGGGAGAGGTAGAAGGTTTCATCAGATCTGAAGGTAAACTTCATTGGGCCTCATTATAAACAGTTTAACCCCATAGTATTCAGAGAGGTGCTCAATGTCTGTGACTCAGGCAAGTCCGAGGCTCCTCTTTCTTTAATATTCAGATGGGTCAACCTCTCTGCTGGCATTTCCCAGTCCATCCTGCATAGCATAAGTTGTATGTTTTCAGGCATTTAGATTGGCGATTTTTACCTGTGGGAAATAAAATTCTCCTCCCATTGTTAGTTTCAAGATCTCAAAAATTGCAAATTTATCAATAGGATTGGAACACAGAGTTTTCCATTGTATCCACAGAAGGGATATTACCCCAACTCCCACCTCCCTTTTTTTTTAGGTTTTTATGTGTTTGACCTTAGATGCTAAGTTGTATACACATACCCAAAAATAGGAGCCAAGGCATAAGCTTTCATTAAATTTACCCAAACTGTTTCTCATTGACTGTATGCTACTTATTTGGGAAGGAAATTTAAGCTTAGTTCCTTTAAACTGTCCTACGAGTAAAAGAAAGTGTTATAATGTGATGTTGTATAATTCAGAAAAATATAGAGGCCATTTGTGTACCTTAACCCAATACAAATTATAAATAAAACAATTAACATTTTATATTCCCGATTAGTTCAATTGTATTACCATTTTCACCAAAACCTACACCTAAATTTAACCAATCTAAACAATTCACTAAGCTTTAAAATATCCTATACTTTGTGGATAAAGCTTGGGCAGAGTTGAGTACCTGCTAAATAAATTTTACCCAATAAACACTTTGCTTCTTTAAAGCTATATGACTGGACTATGACTTCTACTTATTTGGGAAGTAAAATTTAAGCATAGTTCCTTTAAATTGTCCTACAAGTAAAAGAAAGTGTTGCACTGTGATGTTGTATAATTCAGAAAACTATAGAGACCAACCCAATACAAACTATAAATAAAACAACTAGCATTTTATATTCCCAGTTAGTTCAAATGTCAGTATCTAGCTCCTTTTTTTTTTTAGCACAAGCATCTTTCATATAAAACCAATTTGCAAGCAGTTGTGCCCCAGCCCACACAGCCCAAGGCTCCCACCATCCAGCTGGAGGGGGTTGAATGTTCAATCAAGTTGATCAAATAAGTGTCCAGACTATATTGTCGCAGTTTTACCGTTCACTCCAATCGCAGCCCCTACATTCTACCACTCGCCCTCTTCTGCAGATTGTTCCCTAGGCTTAGAGACGGGGCACAGATGGACAAGAAACACAACAGTCTACTTTGTCTGGAGATGTCGTTTTGGACTGGAAGAGTCTATTTTTTAAGGGCGTGATACTGAGTAGGTTGACCAGGTTCCAAGGGAAGAATTCAAAGGGCATTTGCGGACACCAATTAGATTGGCCTTAAAATAATAGTAGTAATAATGATAATAATAGAAGGCAAGAAATTAGGCAGAGTAGGTAGTAAGGGGCAACGAAGATCGGGGAGGGGGCTCTGAATATAAACTCAATATATTACATGAAATTCTCAAAAATTCAATAAGGAAAAGGCAGGGTCTCCTACAGCCTAGGCTGGTACTGAACCAAGTATGTAGATATGGGTGACAGGAACTTCTGACCCTCCTGTCTACCTTCTGAGGGCTTGGATTGATTACAGACATATGCCACTACTTCAGTTTTATGGGGTGCGAGGGATCAAACCCAGAGCTTCATGCAGGCTAGGCAAGCAGTCTACCAACTGAGCTTTGTTTTCCTTATAGCACTTTTAATCAGTTCCTCCTTTGAAACACTTTGGAGTTTTGGGTGCCAATAGTCTGTTTTTGAATTTTCTTTAGAGTCATGGAAAGGTGGTTCCGGAATGTCATTAGTGGACCCACGGAAGGTGTAGGCCCTCAGCAAAGAAATGCCTCCATCTGAGGCATGCAAGGAAGGGAAAAGACAACTAAACACATGGAACTGCAGCAGAGGAATGAAATGGACAAAGCGGGGGAGGAGAAAGAGGAGGAGGAGGAGAAGAAAACCAGGTCTCAATCCCAAAGTAAGTCTTTTGGTGGCAGAAGTGTATCTGTTCTAAATAAGTAGCAGAAGTTCGCCTAAATAAGCAAAGATAAGAATGTACAGCTGCTTAGCCTATTTGTGAAAATGACTCTTTTTGAGACTGAATTACTCCAATTCAAAACCAATTTAAGAAGGGTCTAAACTCCCTTCACTGGTGGTTATTTTGGATTCTTTATTAGTTTATAAGCACATGGACTCTGGTGCTGACCTTCAAGACTGAGTTATTTTCTGTACAAAGCCCGGTTATATTTTGTTTATGTTCTTTGGTTTCATATTTTAAAGCATATGTGAATTGTGCATGGTAACTGGTTTCATTATGATGTTTTCATACATGTATATAGCATATTTTGATCATATGCCCCCTTACGAACCTCCCCCTCCTGTTTCACTTTGATTAGTTCCGCAGAAGAGGAGAGTGGTGCAAAAAGGAGTTTCCAGAAATGAGTATTGAGTAACAGTCCCATTTAAACACTTCAGTAGCTAGTTATGCAAAATCATAGCTGGGAAATCAGTTTCCACCAAGAAGTCCTAAGTAGATTCCCATAATGTCTCTAGCTCAGAGTTCTTTCACAGAGACCTTTTATTCAGTTTGTATGCTAGAATGACTAGCACATGTTCAAGTTCAGGTCTCTTCCAAGAATGCAGATACACCAAGGGAAAGTTTTCCTTTACTGAAATTTTATTGATTTTGGCTGAAATAAAAATAGAATAGTACTATTTCTGGAACTGTAGACAGGGACGAAACTTAACTAATACTAAAATAATGCAATGTCCAGCTTTCATTATCTAACTTTCCTGTGGATCACACAGGGAAAATAAAATGAGCTTAAAGAAATGTGCTTTTCTATGAGAGTTATCTGCTATAGACTTTACTTTTATTTTTTTCTAAGCTTACCTAGAGCTTCGTATTATTTTTTCCCTCCTTCTTTCCTTTCCTCTCTCCTTTGCTCTCTGTCCTTCACTCCATCCCTTCCTTCCTTCCTTCTTTCTTGCCTTCCTAACATTTTTTTTCCTTCTTCGTTCATTCTTTTTTGGAAACTGGGTATCTCTATGTAGTTTGACCTGACCAAAAGCTCAGCATGTAGCCCAGGATAGATTTAAACTCATGATCCTCCTGACTCAGCCTCTGCAGTACTAGGATTATAGGTGTGGATACCTCTTTTAAGAGTTACTTATTTTTTGGACATTTTGTGGTCGATCATGCATTAAGGGATTCATTAATAGTGGTTAAGAGCATAAAGTTTTGTGTCGGACCCATAGGAATAATGTAGGGTCTTCTCATAGGTGCTTGGATGATGAACAGAGACTAAAGCTCAGTTGGCTCCTCTGTCAAATGGGGTTGAGTTGTACATGCCTCCTAAATTAATAGTGAGAGTTAAATAAAATGTCACATGAAAACGTTAATGGTAGTTGCCCTACTGTAACTGAAAAAAATATTAATTATCTTGAATATTGGAATCATGAGGTTTATATTTTTAGTGATCTGGCATTTGCTAATATTTATATATTAACTTTTTAATCTTCAGATTTTAAAAATCTTTCTTTTCCAGTAAGGTTCTCTATATCAAGTATTGATAGCTTATTGGTAGTACTGAAGGCTTTACAGATTTGATTACATATCTATATGCACTTTGTTGCTTAAAAATTAAGGCTTTAATAACCTCTTTAATGCTTCTTATTTTTGTATTTCCACAAATTGTATTTTGTGTAAAAATCTCTATGCAAAAAGACTTACTTGGGATTCCAAGAAAATATTCCTAGTCTGACTGTACTGGGGAATATTTTATATGGCACAGAATATGGTTGCTCTATAAAACTAACCAGGTGATAGACTGACGTAAGGATATGAAATTATTATTGGAGTCATCTCTATAAGACACTGTAATGACATTTTCAGAGCTGGGATTTAGATAGTGCAGTCTTACAGTAATTAAAAATGCCATTTCAGTTGTGGCCTCAAAAAGAAGTGACAGCACATTCAAATTTGGATAATTCAAATATGGTTCATAAATAAGGGTACTCGCTTGTTTTCTTTTATTAATTTTTAACAGCATACAAAGTGTCTTCATTATGGCATTTTATGTATCCTTTTTCTTACTCATTCACCATCACCTCACCCCCCTTCCTGTTATCTCCCTCCTCTGCCCCCCCCCCGCCTTCATGTCACATTGCCCTGTCTTCCCCCTCCCTCTGATCCCTTAAGATCTCCTCTCTTCCCCTGTCATGGAACCATTTCTAGTTTCATGTCACACAAACAAAGAGAGAGAGAGAAAAAGAGAGAGAGGGAGAGAGAGAGAGAGAGAGAGAGAGAGAGAGAGAGAGAAGAGAGAGAGAGACTTAAAATCTAGCATCTGCACATGGGAAGTCTTTATGAGTCTAGTTTATTTCATTTAACATCCTGACCTCCAATTCCATCCATTTTCCCCAAAATGGCACAATTTCATTTTTCTTCATGGCTGTATAGCATTGCATATATGTAGCATATTTTCTTTATCCATTCATCTGTTAATGGACAAGTATGCTGGTTTCATTTCTTAGCTGTTGAGAATTGTGTTCCAATAAACGTGAATGTGATATGTTGATTTAGAGTCTTTTGGGTATATTCCCAAGAGTAGCTGGATCATATGCTAGTTCTATTCTTAGATGTTTGAGGACCCTGCACACTGGTAGTAGTTTCACAGTTTACATTTCCACCAGCAGTGTGCATATATTCCTCTTTCCTCAAAACCTTGCCAGCATTTGTTGTCATTTGTTTCCATGATGGTAGTCATTCTAACTGGGGTGAGATGGAATTTCAAATTAGGTTTAATTTCATTTTCCTGATGAGTAAGAATATTGAACATGGGGCTGGAGAGATGGCTCAGTGGTTAAGAACACTGGTTGCTCTTTCAAAAGAACACAGGTTTGGTTCCCAGTACACACGTGATGGCTAACAATGTTCTGTAACTACAGTTTCAGTGGATCTGATGCCTTCTTGTGGCCTCTGAGGGCATTGCACAATATGGGTGCACTTGCATACATCAGGCAAACACACACATAAAGTTAAAAATAACATAGAACATTTTTCAAATATTTATTGGCCACTTGTATTTTATCTTTTGAGAATTTTCTATTCCATTCATTAGTCCATTTGTCAATTTGATGACTTTTTGGTATTTAAGTTTTGTAGTTCTTCAAATATTCTTGCCTCATGCTATAGTTGACAAATAATTTTCATATTCTGTAGACTATTTCTTCACTCTGGTGATAGTTTCCTTTGCAGTGCAGATGCATTTTAATTTCATGCAACTCCATTTGTCAACTATGAGATTATTTGCTATACTATTGGAGTTGGATTCAGAAAGTTTTTGCTTATGCATATATCTTGAAGTGTTTTCCCAATGCTTTTCTCTAGCAGTTTCATGTCTTACCTTTGATTCCTTTTAATAGGTCTGTGTGTATGTAGCATAAGATACATGGATCTAGTTTAATGTTTTACATGTTGATATAGAAATTTTTCTAGCACCATTTATTGAAATATCTTTTTTCCAATGTATGTTTTTGACAACTTGGTCAAAGATGAAGTATCTGCAGTTGTGTGAGTTTGTATCTGGTTATATACTGGGTTCTCTATTCTGTTCTGTTGGTCTGCGTATCTTTTTTGTCATTACCAGTTGCTTTTCAGAACTTGTATATAATATAATTTGGATCAGGTTTTGCAATACCACCAGCATCACACTTTAACATAGGACTGTTTTGGCAATTTGAGGTCTTCTGTGTTTCCGTGTGAATTTTAGTATTGTCTTTCCTAGTTTTGTGAAGAATGTTATTAGAATTCAAATGGGAATTGCACTGAACCTGTAGATTGCTTCAGGTAATAAATCCATTTTCATGATATTAATTCAACCTATTTATAAGCCTTGGGAGGTCTTTCCATCTTCTAGTGTCTTCTTCAGCTTCTTTCTTAAGTGTCTTAAAATTTTCATTACACAATTCTTTCATGTCCTTGTTTAGGTTTATTCTTCATAGATTTTTATTAATTTGTGAATGGGATGCCCCCACCCCCATGTCTTCCTTTGCAAGTTTGTTGTTGGTAATATAGAAAGAATACTTATTTTTGTATGTTGACATTATCCTTTGATACTATGTTCTTTTTAGTTTATTTATTTTTGTTTTATGTATATGAGTGTTTTGCCTGCATGTGTGAAAGTGGAATCATGTTGTGCAATACCCTCAGAGGTCATAAGGGGCATCATATTTCCTGGAACTGGACATACATGTTGTATTAGTCAGGGTTCTCTAAAGAAACAGAAGCAACAGGATGAATATATATAACTATATACAATTTATTGATTTGCTCACGTGACGGAGCTCAACAGTAGCGCCGAACTGGAGAGGCCGGGAATCCAGGGAACTGCTCAGTCCGCAAGGCTGGATGTCTCAGGAGTCCCAGTCTAGTGCTGAAGGCCCGAATGGATTCCAGGAGATCTGCCAGTCTCGGTACANTATACATAATAATCAGTCTTCAGTATGACTTTTCAAATATATACAGAATGCATTTTCTTATGATCATCCCTATTCTTCCTGTCACTCCTTCCTCCATTTCCACTGATTACTTCTTCCGACTAGCCCCCTTCTGGACCTCTCTCTGACCCAGAAAACTTTCATTAGGGTACTTTACATGGAGCATGAACAATTACTAGTGGCTACATTGACTGAAGAAAATGTCTATTTCTCCACCAGCAACAATTCGCTTATAAATCTTTGGGTTGCAGTAAGGAGGCCCTCAGGAGTTCCTTGACCTGCCATGATGGGTTGTTGACGCGTCCAGTCTTATGCAGGCCTTGTGAAGGTGATCACAGCTGCCGAGAGTTCAAGAGGACAGCAGTCGTATCATGCCCCAGAGCTCACATTTCTGACTCCTGGGGGGTTCTTCCTAATAGAAGTATCAGAATCAGACCCACTGGCTTTGAATACCAGCTGGAAATGCAGGCAGGATTCACCTGCCTTTGCCCACACAGTGCTGGGATTAAGGTGGTTAAGAACTCCACACCGGCTATGAGGGTACCTTTATCTGTCAAAAAGCTGATTGCCTCTTGAGCATCAATAATATATGATGTGTTCGAAGGTACTTAAGGGACAAATTGGCTTACATATGTATCCTGTGAAACAAATTAGAGCCAGGCTTGATTGTGAAAGGAAAACAGGTAATGGTTACCTAAATAAAGATATCTGAAGCAAAAAAAAATATAAATAAAATAAATTAAAGGTTCAGTCATCATAAGCCACTCATGTTCAGGCGTTTAGTGTCTTTAAGTATCATCATAGTACAGGCAATTTATTAACACGGGCTGCATGTGTTTTCTTTCCTTTGAGAAAGGCGTTCTTTAAGCTGGAGAGCTTAACACCAGGTCCATGGAAGAAACAATGCACGATTAAATCATAACCAGTGCCCTCACTTGCACTGTAATCAATTGTGAATTCTGATTTGCACAGGGACATTTGTAAATGTTTCTTTATGAGTAGGGCTGGGGAGTTGTGCCACAAGTTCCTGTTTCATAATTCACCTTTGTTCATCGCCAACATGCAGAACATTGGGTTTAAAGTAAAGCTTTCGACATGCAGCAGTAGTGGTGCAAGCTAGGCAGCCCCTACCACAGAGCCCTCCTTAGCCTCACACACTGAGTAAGGGTAGACGTTGGAGGAGGAGAAGAACAGCGGACCAGAGTGTTATCCTCAAGGCCACCCCTTCATGGACAGAGTCCACCCTTCGAATAGGTGAGTTCACTGGTCAGCTTTCAATTCAGTTCCTTTTTATTTTCTTTTTGTGTTTGTTTCTTACTAAGGGTCTCTTGCACCAAGACCTACTTATCCAAGCCAGGCAATTCCAGCACAGGAGAGGGGGAGGGATGAGGGTGGATGATCGAACGTCTCCGGCCTACCCAAGGAAACAACTGTCAGACTGATAAGCTACTAGGGAAAGGAAGAGTCTATTTTTTTTTTCATGAGTTTCATTTATTTATCTTTTTTTATTTTTACTTTTTTTTAATGGGATTCATACTATAATGACACGGTTGTTTGGCAGATAACCATTGATGTTACTCAGTTGTCTATTACAATAGAAACTGGTGCATTTTTGCAAGTATTCTAGTCCACATTTTTGAAGCAACCCAAGGTTCCCATAGCATTTGGAGAAGCCTTGTATGCACAGGCATGTTTGATCAGTTAGAAGTGCAGACTATATTCCTGGTACGTCTAATGATTCACCCCTTCTCTCCGCAGCCCTTACCTTCTACCACGCCTCCTCTTCCACAGTTTGTTCCCTCGGCTTTGGGGAAAGGGGCAGGCCAAGTGGGCGAGAAGAAACACAGTCCACTTATCTTTGGAGATGTCATTTTTGGACTCTGTCTGTTCAGGTTATTTCCTTCCGGGGTTGACCGCTTTTCCCAAAGTGGATACCCTTCTTGTCATCCTACACAAAGCACAGCTATGGAGTAACAGGATTTAGCAGCTAGTACTAATTATTATGTCAAGCTAACGCTGGAGCATAGACCAGATGCTTGGATGTATGCTCAATCCGCAAACTGTGTTTCTCGTATAAGGCTGACAAGTTCTTATTGTGGCTTATAACATCTCCTAGCCACTAGAGGGCTCATAAGCTTGTGGCATCCACTGTGAGTATGTCCTCCAAGGAGCGAGCTAATAAGCCAATTAGATTTGGGATTATACTTAGACAACTTGGCTGCCACTGTTTGCACCAGTATCTCCAGGCTGTTGAGTTGTAGCTGATACTTATGGAGAGGTCTTGCTTGTTCTCAGGGCGACAATATTTTGTGTATTGCTTTATTTTTTTATGGCCTTTGGTAAGCTCTCTTGGACATTAGAGGCCAGTTTTACACTAGCAAGTGGATGTCTCATAACATTTTTCTGGCTCACACACAGGTCTTCGACCAACGGGCCATGCCTTTCTTCTTGCATATATCCCACTTATAGGACAAAAGCTTTATAATTGGGAGGGGCCAGGTTTGAATTCCCCTAGCCAACATCTCCCTAGCCGAATATTTCATTGCTGGATGTCAGAGCTTTCCTGTAGCTCATATATTTGCTTAATACACAGCCTTATAAACACTTTACTATTTGAATTTGGCTCTAGATAGAGATAATCTCCTTTCACAGTTTCCTTGCCTATCAGGTCAATTAAAAAGAGGGTAGTATCCTTAGCTTGTTTTATAGGAAATTACACTGTAACCATTGGCTCTTAATTACCGGTTGGGATGGTTTCATACCAATCATGTTTTTTTTTTCATAACTGGGAGAGGTAGGAAGGTTTCTCAGATTCTGCGAAGGTAAACTTCATTAGGGCTCCATTATACACAGTAACCCCAGTAGTATTCGAGAGATGCTCATATGTCTGTGACTCAGGCAGAGTCGAGGCTCCTCTTTCTTTACTATTAGATGGGTCAACCTCTGTGCTGGCATTTCCCAGTCCCATCCTGCATAGCATAAGTAGTATGTTTTCAGGCATTTAGATTGGTGTGATTTTTACCTGTGGCGAACATTAAAATTCTCCTCCCATTGTTGTTTCAAGATCCTCAAAAATTGCCAAATTATCAATAGGATTGAACACAGAGTTTTCCATTTGTAATCCCAGCAAAGGGATACTACCCCAACTCCACCTCCCTTTCTTTTTTTTTAGGTTTTTATGTTGTTTGACCTCATAGCATGTCCTAAGTTGTTATTACACATACCCAATAAATAGGAGCCAAGGCATAAGCTTTTTAAAATTTACCCAAACCATTTCTCATTGACTGTATCTACTTATTGGAAGAAAATTTAAGCTTAATCCTTTAAAGTGTCCTACGAAGAAAAGGATAAGGTTATAAGTGATGTTGGTAGATTAAGTCGAAAAATATATGGGAGAGGCCATTTGTGTACCTAAACCCAATACAAAATTATAAATATAAAACAATTAACATTTATATTCCCGATTAGTTGAATTGTATTCCATTTTCACCAAAACCTACACCGAAATTTAACCAAATCTATAAACAATTCACTAAGCTTTTAAAATATCATATCACTTTGTGGATAAAGCTTGGGAAAGTTGAGTACCTGCTAAATAAATTTTACCCAATAACACTTGTTCTTTAAACGACTCTTGACTGGACTATGCTTCTACTTATTTGGGAAGTAAAATTTAAGCATAGATTCCTTTAAATTGTCCTGACAAGTAAAGAAAGTGTTGACTTTGATGTTGTATACTTCAAGGAAAACTATAGAGACCAACCCAATACAACACTATAAATAAAACAACTAGCATTTTATATCCCAGTTAGTTAAATGTCGTATCTAGCTCCTTTTTTTTTTAGCACACAGCCTCTTTATATAAACCAATTTGCGAAGCAGTTGTGCCCCAGCCACCACACAGCTCCAAGGCTCCCACATCCAGCTGGAGGGGGTTGAATGTTCAATTCAAAGTTGATCCCTAATGTTCCAGGGACTATTTGCGCGTCTTACGGTTCACCCCAATCGCATCCCCTACATTCTACCACTGCCCTCTTCTGCGATTGTTCCCTAGGCTTAGAGACGGGGCACAGAGTGGACAAGAAACACAACAGTCTACTTTGTCTGGAGATGTCGTTTTGGACTGGAAGAGTCTATTTTTTAAGGTGTGATCTGAGTAGTGTTGACCAGGTTCCAAGGGAAGAATTCAAAGGGCATTTGCGGACACCAATTAGATTGGCCTTAAAAATAATAGTAGTAATAATGACAATAATGCAGCAAGAAATTAGGCAGAGTAGGTAGTAAGGGGCAACGAAGATCGGGGAGGGGGCTCTGAATATGCCAAATTTATTACATGAAATTCTCAAAAATTCAATAAGGAAAAGGCAGGGTCTCTACAAGCCTAGGCTGGTACTGAACCAAGTATGTAGATATGGGTGACAGGAACTTCTGACCCTCCTGTCTACCTTCTGAGGGCTTGGATTGATTACAGACATATGCCACTACTTCAGTTTTATGGGGTGCGAGGGATCAAACCCAGAGCTTCATGCAGGCTAGGCAAGCAGTCTACCAACTGAGCTTTGTTTTCCTTATAGCACTTTTAATCAGTTCCTCCTTTGAAACACTTTGGAGTTTTGGGTGCCAATAGTCTGTTTTTGAATTTTCTTTAGAGTCATGGAAAGGTGGTTCCGGAATGTCATTAGTGGACCCACGGAAGGTGTAGGCCCTCAGCAAAGAAATGCCTCCATCTGAGGCATGCAAGGAAGGGAAAAGACAACTAAACACATGGAACTGCAGCAGAGGAATGAAATGGACAAAGCGGGGGAGGAGAAAGAGGAGGATGAGGGAGAAGAAAAACAGGGTCTCAATCCCAAAGTAAGTCTTTTGGTGGCAGAAGTGTATCTGTTCTAAATAAGTAGCAGAAGTTCGCCTAAATAAGCAAAGATAAGAATGTACAGCTGCTTAGCCTATTTGTGAAAATGACTCTTTTTGAGACTGAATTACTCCAATTCAAAACCAATTTAAGAAGGGTCTAAACTCCCTTCACTGGTGGTTATTTTGGATTCTTTATTAGTTTATAAGCACATGGACTCTGGTGCTGACCTTCAAGACTGAGTTATTTTCTGTACAAAGCCCGGTTATATTTTGTTTATGTTCTTTGGTTTCATATTTTAAGCATATGTGAATTGTGCATGGTAACTGGGTTTCATTATGATGTTTTCATACATGTATATAGCATATTTGATCATATGCCCCCTTACGAACCTCCCCCTCCTGTTTCACTTTGATTAGTTCCGCAGAAGAGGAGAGTGGTGCAAAAAGGAGTTTCCAGAAATGAGTATTGAGTAACAGTCCCATTTAAACACTTCAGTAGCTGGTTATGCAAAATCATAGCTGGGAAATCAGTTTCCACCAAGAAGTCCTAAGTAGATTCCCATAATGTCTCTAGCTCAGAGTTCTTTCACAGAGACCTTTTATTCAGTTTGTATGCTAGAATGACTAGCACATGTTCAAGTTCAGGTCTCTTCCAAGAATGCAGATACACCAAGGGAAAGTTTTCCTTTACTGAAATTTTATTGATTTTGGCTGAAATAAAAATAGAATAGTACTATTTCTGGAACTGTAGACAGGGACGAAACTTAACTAATACTAAAATAATGCAATGTCCAGCTTTCATTATCTAACTTTCCTGTGGATCACACAGGGAAAATAAAATGAGCTTAAAGAAATGTGCTTTTCTATGAGAGTTATCTGCTATAGACTTTACTTTTATTTTTTTCTAATTCTCTTTTTTTTTTCCTTTTTTTTCTTTCCTTTCTTTCCTTGCTCTCTCCTTTGATCCTCTTCACTTATCTCCTCCTTCTTCTCTTGCTTCCTAACATTTTTTTCCTTCTTCGTTCATTCTTTTTTGGAAACTGGGTATCTCTATGTAGTTTGACCTGACCAAAAGCTCAGCATGTAGCCCAGGATAGATTTAAACTCATGATCCTCTGCTCAGCCTCTGCAGTACTAGGATTATAGTGTGTGGATACCTCTTTAAGAGTTACTTATTTTTTGGACATTTTGTGGTCGATCATGCATTAAGGGATTCATTAATAGTGGTTAAGAGCATAAAGTTTTGTGTCGGACCCATAGGAATAATGTAGGGTCTTCTCATAGGTGCTTGGATGATGAACAGAGACTAAAGCTCAATTGGCTCCTCTGTCAAATGGGGTTGAGTTGTACATGCCTCCTAAATTAATAGTGAGAGTTAAATAAAATGTCACATGAAAACGTTAATGGTAGTTGCCCTACTGTAACTGAAAAAAATATTTATTATCTTGAATATTGGAATCATGAGGTTTATATTTTTAGTGATCTGGCATTTGCTAATATTTATATATTAACTTTTTAATCTTCAGATTTTAAAAATCTTTCTTTTCCAGTAAGGTTCTCTATATCAAGTATTGATAGCTTATTGGTAGTACTGAAGGCTTTACAGATTTGATTACATATCTATATGCACTTTGTTGCTTAAAAATCAAGGCTTTAATAACCTCTTTAATGCTTCTTATTTTTGTATTTCCACAAATTGTATTTTGTGTAAAAATCTCTATGCAAAAAGACTTACTTGGGATTCCAAGAAAATATTCCTAGTCTGACTGTACTGGGGAATATTTTATATGGCACAGAATATGGTTGCTCTATAAAACTAACCAGGTGATAGACTGACGTAAGGATATGAAATTATTATTGGAGTCATCTCTATAAGACACTGTAATGACATTTTCAGAGCTGGGATTTAGATAGTGCAGTCTTACAGTAATTAAAAATGCCATTTCAGTTGTGGCCTCAAAAAGAAGTGACAGCACATTCAAATTTGGATAATTCAAATATGGTTCATAAATAAGGGTACTCGCTTGTTTCTTTTATTAATTTTAACAGCATACAAAGTGTCTTCATTATGGCATTTTATGTATCCTTTTTCTTACTCATTCACCATCACCTCACCCCCTTCCTGTTTAACCCTCTCTGCCCCCCCCCCGCCTTCATGTCACATTGCCCTGTCTTCCCCCTCCCTCTGATCCCTTAAGATCTCCTCTCTTCCCCTGTCATGGAACCATTTCTGTTTCATGTCACACAAACAAAGCGAGAGAGAGGAAAAAGAGAGAGAGGGAGGAGAGACAGAGAGGGAGAGAGTGAGGAGAGAGACAGAGGGAGAGAGAGGGAGAGGAGAAGAGAGGATTGAGACTTAAATCTAGCATTCTGCACATGGGAAGTCTTTATGAGTCTAGTTTATTTCATTTAACATCCTGAACTCCAATTCCATCCATTTTCCCAAAAATGGCACAATTTCATTTTTCTTCATGGCTGTTATGCATTGCTATGTTAGTGAACATTTTCTTTCTCATCCTATGTTAATGGACAAGTATGCTGGTTTCATTTCTTAGCTGTTGAGAATTGTGTTCCAATAAACGTGAATGTGATATGTTGATTTAGAGTCTTTTGGGTATCTTCCCAAGCGTAGCTGGATCATATGCTAGTTCTATTCTTAGATGTTTGAGGACCCTGCACACTGGTAGTAGTTTCACAGTTTACATTTCCACCAGAGCAGTGTGCATATATTCCTCTTTCCTCAAAACCTTGCCAGCATTTGTTGTCATTTGTTTCCATGATGGTAGTCATTCTAACTGGGGTGAGATGGAATTTCAAAGTAGGTTTAATTTCATTTTCCTGATGAGTAAGAATATTGAACATGGGGCTGGAGAGTATGGCTCAGTGGTTAAGAACACTGGTTGCTCTTTCAAAAAGAACCACAGGTTTGGTTCCCAGTACACACGTGATGGCTAACAATGTTCTGTAACTCAGTTTCAGTGGATCTGATGCTTCTTGTGGCTCTGAGGGCATTGTCAAATATGGGTGCACTCTGCATACATCAGGCAAACACACCCATAAATTAAAAAATAACATAGGAACATTTTTCAAATATTATTGGCCACTTGTATTTATCTTCTTGAGAATTTTCTATTCCTTCATTAGTCCATTTGTCAATTGATGACTTTTGGTTATTTAAGTTTTGAGTTCTTCAAAATTCTTGCCTTGATGCTATAGTTGACAAATAATTTTCATATTCTGTAGACTATTTCTTCACTCTGGTGATAGTTTCCTTTGCAGTGCAGATGCATTTTAATTTCATGCAACTCCATTTGTCAACTATGAGATTATTTGCTATACTATTGGAGTTGGATTCAGAAAGTTTTTGCTTATGCATATATCTTGAAGTGTTTTCCCAATGCTTTTCTCTAGCAGTTTCATGTCTTACCTTTGATTCCTTTTAATAGGTCTGTGTGTATGTAGCATAAGATACATGGATCTAGTTTAATGTTTTACATGTGGATATAGAAATTTTTCTAGCACCATTTATTGAAATATCTTTTTTCCAATGTATGTTTTTGACAACTTGGTCAAAGATGAAGTATCTGCAGTTGTGTGAGTTTGTATCTGGTTATATACTGGGTTCTCTATTCTGTTCTGTTGGTCTGCGTATCTTTTTTGTCATTACCAGTTGCTTTTCAGAACTTGTATATAATATAATTTGGATCAGGTTTTGCAATACCACCAGCATCACACTTTAACATAGGACTGTTTTGGCAATTTGAGGTCTTCTGTGTTTCCGTGTGAATTTTAGTATTGTCTTTCCTAGTTTTGTGAAGAATGTTATTAGAATTCAAATGGGAATTGCACTGAACCTGTAGATTGCTTCGGGTAATAAATCCATTTTCATGATATTAATTCAACCTATTTTAAGCCTTGGGAGGTCTTTCCATCTTTCTAATCTTCTTCAGCTTCTTTCTTAAGTGTCTTAAAATTTTCATTACACAATTCTTTCATGTCCTTGTTTAGGTTTATTCTCATAGTATTTTATTAATTGTGAATGGGATGCCCCCCCCCCATGTTTCCTTTGCAGTTTGTTGTTGGTAATATAGAAAGAATACTTATTTTTGTATGTTGACATTATCCTTTGATTACTATGTTCTTTTTAGTTTATTTATTTTTGTTTTATGTAGATGAGTGTTTTTGCCTCATTGTGATGAGTGTGAGTGGAATCATGTTTGTTTGCCCTACCATAGAGGTCATAAGGGGGGCATCCTTCTCCTGGAACTGGACATACATGTCAATGTAACATCAGATTTCTCCTCAACAACCCTAAAAATGAGGAAGAAACATGAAAAGATATATTATCAACGGTCTAAAAGTAAATAATTGTTACCAAGACTGATATATCCATAAATTTATCTTTTTTTTTTCATCTTTTGAGACAACCTGGCTCCTGGTACTCACTATGTACGACCAGGCTGGCTTTGAAACTCACAGGAGATCCACCTGACTCTGCCTACCAATGTGCTGGGAATCAAAAAGGCATTCTGCGACCATGCCTGGTGCATAAATCTATCTTTTAACCCCAATGGAGAAATATGAGCATTTCAAGACAAACACAAACTAAGGCAATTTATGAAAATGAATTCAAGATTGTAAAGAATACTTACAGCTGGGTGTGGTGGCATTGGCATCGCTTCATCTTAGCACTGAGGGGGAGGCAAAGCAGTGGTTGACTTTGTGGGTTCAAGGCAGCCCTGGTCTACAGAGCGATTCCAAGGGACAGCTGGGCTACAGGTAGACCCTGTCTCGAACAGACAAAAAAAAAAAAAAAAAAAAAGATTGTAGCGAATACTTAAAGGAATACTATACACGGATGAAGAAGAAAGGCAATCTCATTCATAAGAGCACCAGAAATGACAAATTACATGAGAGAAACAGACCGAATCCATCATCTCTAATATACTGTGTGGTGGCGCACACCTTTAATCCCAGCAGTTGGGAGCCAGAGGCAGGCAGATCTCTGTGAGTTCAAGGCCAGCCTGGTCTACAGAGCAAGGTCCAGGACAGCTGGGACTAAAGGGAGACTCTGTCTCAAAAATACCAAATAAATAAATAAATTAATTAATTAATTAAATTAAATAGTAAACCCCTAATAATAATAGGTGAGGAAGACAAGAAACCCAACCTACCAGAAACAGCCAGCAAATCCATAGGAATTAACAAAACCCTGCTGGGTGTGGTGGCGCACGCCTTTAATCCTAGCACTTGGGAGGCAGAGCCAGGTGGATCTCTGTGAGTTCAAGGCCAGCCTGGTTTACAGAGTGAGTTCCGGGACAGCCAGAGTTCCAAGGAGACCCTGTCTCAAAAAGACAAAAACAAAACAAACAAACAAAAAAACCTTCTCAAATAGTCTCAGCTTACCACTTAAAAGCCACACTAGCCAACTGAGTTATAAGACAAAATCCAACTGTCATCTCCAGGAAACAAACCTTACTGTCAAAGATTCTCACAAACTGAGAGTCAAAAGATGGAAGTTAATCTAGCCAGCCAATGGAAGCCCAAAGCAAGCTGGTGTAACTCTTCTGATATGTGACAGAACAGACTTCAAACCCAGACTAGTCACAAGACATAAAGAAGGCCACTACATGTTAATTAAGGGAACAATGCGTCAAGAGGATATAATAATTTAAGTATACATGCATCAAATGTTGAGGCTTCTAACTTTGAGCATGAATGCTCAGATGGGTTCTGATGCAATAATAATAGAGTGAATTCAGTGCCTACTCTCTTAGGTCTTTTACCCTAAAGACCAACAAAGAAACTTCAAAGCTAAACCACAGCATAGATCAATTGATTTAACAGGTATCTTTGGAATTTTCTGTCCAACAAAATGGAGTAAGCATTTTTCTCAGTAGCCCATAGAACCTTCTCCAAAACTAAACACATCATTGTCCATAAAGCAAGCCTTCACAAATATAAAAAGAATTAAAATAATTTCTAATATCTTATCAGATCATACTGAAAGAAAACTAGAGATCAATAACCAGAGAAACCACGGAAGATACACAATTGCTGGAGGATAAAATACATGTTTTTAAAAAATTTTTGTTTTGGTCTTTTTTGAGACAGGGTTTCCCTTTAGCTCCAGCTGGCCTGGAACTCACTATTTGGACTAGGCTAGCCTTGAACTCACAGACATCTGCCTGCCATTGCCTGCTGAGTGTGGGAAAATTTAATTAAGTTGGCTAGCATTCTAATCCAATGGGACCTCCGTGGCCACTCTCATGGGGTGGGAATGTAGTGACGCGAAGGTTTAGGATTTGGCCCTGAGAGGTGAGTCACACTGGCTCTATAAGGTGGCCATTTTTGGAATAAAGCTCTCTCTGTATTTGGACACCTTGACATGTGTCCGCGTGCTGTGCTTTCCTGTGCACGTTTTCCACATGGTTCACCCTGGGAATACATGGGACACCCCACAGCTGAGTGCTGGGACTAAAGGCAGGTGCTACCAGGCCTGGCATTAAAAAATATTTGTATATGTTTATTTTATTTTATGTTTTTGAGTGTTATGCCTACATGTATGTAAGTGCACTCATGTTGTGCTGTGCCACAGAGGAACAGAAGAGGGTATCAGATATCCTGGAGTTATGTACAGTTGTTAGCCACCATGTGGGGCTGGGAATCGAATGTGGATCCTCCTCAAGGGCAGCCTTAACTGCTGAGCCATCTCTCCAGATGAAAAACTTTTTATTTTATTTTATTTATTTATTTATTTATTTATTTATTTTTAAATTTTACTTATTCATTTATGTGTATGAATGTACTGTCTGCATGCAGGTTTGTGCACCCATGTCGTGCAATGCCGCAGAGGTCAGAAGAGGGTCTCAGATTCCTCTGGAACTGGAGTTCGCCTGGAATTGGAGTTATAGACGGTTCTCAGCCACCATGTGGGTGCTGGGGATTGAACCCGGGTCCTCTGCAAGAGAGTTGGTGCTCTTAACCGCTAGGCCATCTCTCCAGCCCCTGAAAAACATTTTTGAATGAACAGTGGGACCATGGAAAAGATCATCAAGGAAAACTTTAAATTCCTGGAATCAAAATAAAATGTTAACACAATTTACCAGAACCTCTGAGATATAGCTAAGGCATTTTTAAGACAAAAGTTTTAGCAATGAATGCTAAAGAGTGATGGCATCCCAGTGCTTGGGAGGCAGGCAGATCTCTGTGAGTTTGAGGCTAGCCTGCTCTGCGTAAGGACTTAAAGGCCAGCCAAGGCGATACAGTTATACCTTGTCTTAAAAACAAAACAAATCATATATCTCAAATAAATAACCTAATTATACAACTCAAAATCTTAGAAAAACAAAAATAAGTCAATCCCAAACCAGTAGGTGTCAAGAAATAATGAAAATAAGGGCCATTGGGATGGTTCAGCAGGTCAAGGAGCTTGTCGCCAAGCTTGACGACGAGAGTTCTGTGGGGGGGGGGAGAATAGATAAAGAAAAAAATTAAAAGACAATAAAGAAATAAAGATCAGGGTAGAAATGAGTGAAATAGAGGCTAAAGGAACAATGCATAAAATTCATCAAATGAAAAGTTGGTTCTTTTAAAAGATAAAATGAGATTTACAAACCCCTAGCAAAACCAGAAGAAAGAGAAAGAATACTCACATGAGTAAATTAGAAAAGAAAACAGCTGGGGCTACAGGGAGACCCTGTCTCAAAAATACCAAAAGAAAAAAAAAGAGAGAGAGAGAAGAAAAAGTGTTAGAAGATACTCCAGTGAAATCCAGAGATTTTGAAAACATATTCCAAAAAGCTGAAAAACCTGGTAGAAATGGATATATTCCTAAACACATACCACCTACCAAAACCAAATCGAGATATAAACAACTTAAATAGGTCCATAGCAGGTAACAAGACAGAAGCAGTAATATTATAAAAAGTCTTCCCAGAAGAAAACAAAGGACTTTCCCCTCCAGTTCTACCAAACCTCGAAGGAAGAGCTAACACCTACACTTCTCAAACTATGCTACAAAAGAGAAAGAGAAGGGATGCTGCCAACTGCATTCTATGAAAACATTGCTCTAAAGGTGTGGGTGGGATGAGGGAATCACGAGAGAACCCTGGACTGAGAATCCTGAGTGAGAGAAGACCTAGAACCAGTAAAGAAAGAAGGTCGCCCAGAGTAGGCAACCCAGGAGGATCCTGACCTTCTGTTGTGGGCACAGACTATTCTTTCCATTTTGGAATAAGCCCTCCTGGCTCACCCGTGCCCCTGCTCTCTCCTGCCAGAGTTCCCCCTCACCAAGCCCCAGGGGACTATGGACCCTGTTAGAATAAACTGTTCTTATCATCCCTCCAAGGCAGAGCTGAGGAGGGCAAATGCATTCCGGGAGACCACCAGGAGATGTAATACCTGTGCTGACACTGTAAAAATCTAGGACTCCCCCCATTATATTCTCCGTTGGCATTTACACAAATCATGGCTCTGTAAGCATCTTGAATAATAATTCAAGATCCTATAGAAAAAAGGGGGGGGGAAGATCCTATAAAAATTGAGTTTTTTGTTTTTAGGGGTTTTTTTTCCTCTTTTTGAGACAGGGTCTCCCTGTTGCCCCAGCTGTCCTGGAACTCACTATGAAGACCAGGCTGGCCTTGAACTCATAGAGATCTGCCTCCCAAGTGCTGGGATTAAAGGTGTGTGCCTCCACACCTGGCAAGTTTTTAGTATTTTTTTAAGTCAGAGAGAAAAGGGAGATCTCTGTGAGTTCAAGACCAACCTGGTCTATAGAGCGAGCTCCAGGCCAGCTGGGACTAAAGGGTGACCCTGTCTCAAAAATACCAAAAAAAAAAAAAAAAAAAAAAAAATCTATGTTCTGTGAAAAACAGAAAGTTAGCACTAGATGTAGTGAGGTATGCTTATAATCCCAACACCTAGGAGTCTGAGGCAGGAGGATCATTAAGTCTGAGACTAGCCTCAGGGAGAATGTCTCAAAAACAAAATGAAATAAAACAAATAGATGAAATTTTCTGAGTCTCATTCTGTCCGAGTGCCTCCCTCTAAAAGGCTGCCTCCGAGCCCCGAGACCAGCACCACTGTGACTAGTCATCACCCACCTTCTACCAAGATTTACCGAGTCTCAAATGTGCTAGGGACTGTGCTATGTGTTGAGTGAACGCAGTAAGTGCAAAAACTGCAACCCCTGCCTCTTTGAAACTGACAGTCTAGGAGATAAGTGGGTTAAATGATACAGAGTGAGAGGTCAGTGGTTCCATGGCCTGTTTGTAAAGGCAGTCACCAAGAGCCACCAAAACACATGACCACTGAGTGTCCAAACAGAGCATTTTGATAGGAAAACGAGAAAGCTTGCAGAGAGGCTGGCAAAGAGCCACATTTCTTAGTATATTTTCTCAATCCTAAAAGAAAGATCTTCAATGTAAAATTTAAGCTGACCATTTCTGGAAAACTTACCCAAATATGATTCATGAGACAAAGGCAGAGATGGCTGTTCAGATCTAGGAAGCTATCCAATATAGCCAAGGAACTGCTACAATAAAAGAAATTTCTATTCTGTACTTTCTCATACAAAATTAAGCACAGGCTATTAAGTTCTTGAAATGCTCCTAATTAAAGTGGCCACATACAGCTATGGTGCGACACAGTGTGGATCTAGAATAAGATATGTTGAGGGGCTTGCTGAGAACAAACTAACTGCTTCATTTAACCTATTACTTTTTTCAGCAGAGTTAACAAGGTCCATTTTTTGATACAATGTCATATGCTCTTCAGTGTAACAAATGGGGAGAAAGCAAAGGCAGACTGATGAAATCAACAAGTGCTGGTTAGGACGTAGAGGAATTGGGCCCATTGTGCCTTGCCACTGTAAGTGTAAAACTGCACAGCTGCTGTTAGAGACAGTAAAATGAAAATGAAAAAAATAATAATAACAGAATTACCATCTGACCCACCGGTTCTACTGCCGAGTATATCCTCAAATTAAATTAAAATGACTCAATGATATATATGTGCATCCATGTTCTTCATGTCATCATCATTGTCGTACTCCTCCATCATCATCATCATCACCATCGTTTTGCAGTGCTGGGGACTGGACCCAGGATCTCCAACTTAAGGATAGTGTTTCTCCACTGAGGTACACTTGCAGGGCTTTAGCAACATTATTCATAATAGCTAAATGGTACAAACAATCCAAGAATCCACTAGCATGTTCAATCAAGTATAGGTATCTAATGGAACATTCAGACGTTAAAAGGAATGAAATTTGGACATATGATACAATATGGATAGACATCAAAAGCATTATGCTCATTGAAGTAAGTCAGTTACAAAGAACAAATCCATAGAGATACAACACAAAGGCAGTTGCTGAAGGCTAGGGGCGAGAAGCATAGGGAGCTAGTGTCTAATCAGTACAGATTTGGGGTTCAGGAAAGTTTAGAGATGTATAGTTGTCCTTGTTACTTTTTATCACTATGATAAAACACTGACCACAACTAACTTGGAGAGGAAAAGGTTTATTTTACCTTATAGTTTACAGTTCATCATGGAGGGGAGTCAGAGCAGAAGCTTAGGGAGGACCCTGGAGGCAGGAACTGAAATGTATAGACCATTGAGGTGCACTGCTTACTGGCCTGTGCTCAGCCTGCTTTCTTTTCTTTTTTTTTTCAATTCTATTTATTTTTTTATGTGTATGAATGTACTGTCTGCATGTAGGTTTGTGCGCCTGTGTCGTGCAGTGCTGTGGAGGTCAGAAGAGGGCGTCAGATTCCCCTGGAACTGGAGTTAAAGATGGTTCTCAACCGCCATGTGGGTGCTGAGGATTGAACCCGGGTCCTCTGCAAGAGCAGTTGGCACTCTTAACTGCGAGGCCATCTCTCCAGCCCCTCAGCCTGCTTTCTTATACAACCCAGGACCACCTGTCTAGGGGGTGGCACCAACCACACTCAGCTAGGCCCTCCCACATCACCCAACAATCAAGAAAATGCCTCACAGACATGCCCATTGGCCCATCTGAGAGAAGCGATTTTCCAGTTGAGGCTCCCTCCTCTCAGGTATGTCAAGTTGCCAACCGAAGTTATCCAGCATAATAGTAACTCATTGTTACCCAAGAGCATGACTGTACTCAATGGAACTCAACTGTATACCTTAAAATGGTTGCAGTGGTAAAGTTATGCATATTTTATCACAGATTCTCTGTCCTCAAGGAGTTCTAAACCAGCATGGAAGAGAAGTGGAAGTTTGTAATCACTGCATGGTGCAGAGTTGCTTTTTACCTAAGGGCACTGGAGGTGCTGCATGCAGTTTAGATGGCTGGATGAGTTCAATGACTTCCACCCCTGAGCATCGCCGGGTCTACAAGACCTCAAAATTAGACCTGCCGATAATGTTCAAGATGGAGGCCACCGATGACAACCCTTCACACTGAAGCTGGATCTGCCTGACCTGAGCTACCTGGCCCTCCAGTCCGTACATCTTAAAAACCTCAGAACAGAAGTGAGATCCAATAGCTCAACAAAAACATAAAACAAGAAAACCAACCTTGGGTTTCAGCTGCAGAAGGAAACTCAACTGGCATACTCGAAACCAGAGCTTTCTCGACTTTTTCCATTTATTATACCTTTTTGCTTGAGAATTTTTACCCGACCCTGGTTACATGGTATATCATAAAGCAGGCATACAAATCAAGCATTTATTGAAAAATCAAAATGAAACTCATTTTAAAATAATTGAGTATTCAATTTTATTACTTGTTAACAATGAAAGCAAATTTGCCTACTAATGAGATGGATGTGCTTATTTGTCTATAACACAATACAATCCAAAAATATACTAATTCTGACACATACTGAAGACTGATGATAGGAAAATATTGGTTGCTTTCCATAATTAAGCGATTATGTTTCTGAAAGAGCAGAAAACTTTATGTTTACAGGAAAAACACTACCATTCATAGCACATCAGAGTCTTGAGTCTGAACTGGGGCATTTTGGGCAGTATTGGTGCTGTGTTGAATGGCTGCATGCACAGTGCTGAGTCCAGAACCGAGAAGGTAAAGGCCTGCGATGCAATATAGGAAAACACTTCCAGAAAGATCTCCAATTCATTAAATGTGCAGTTTTCAAATTTTTGTCAGGGTGCATTTAGAAATCTTTTGCTGAAGACAAATTTTCATGACCCCCCAATTTATTTTTGCAGTACCCCCATATTTTGGTCACCATTCACAGTTTTAGAACTTTCATTCTAAACTTTGTCATTACCAATATCTGCATCTCTTTTTCTTCTTCTTCTTCTTCTTCTTCTTCTTCTTCTTCTTCTTCTTCTTCTTCTTCTTCTTCTTCTTCTCCTCCTCCTCCTCCTCCTCCTCCTTCTTCTTCTTCTTCTTCTTCTTGAGACAGAGTCTCACTATGTAGCCCTGGCTAGCCTGGAACTTGCTATATACACCAGGCTGACTTTGATCTCACAGAGATCTGCCATTGTCTACCTCTGGAGAGCTGGGATTAAAGTCCTGTGATGCCACACCCAGTTTTCATCCTTTCATAATCCCAACCTCAAACACCCTACTCTCTGATAACTATCTTATATTTTTATGACTAAGTCTTCCTATCCCCTGACTGTGGCAATTTCTTGATCCCTGGGACTTGCAGTCTATCCAACTCTGGTGCCTTCCACTTTGCCTCAGCACTACCATTCATGTCCTCTCTTGTCCCATCCACCTCTTAGCTGTGTGACCTTTATTACAGTCATTCTCCTGTGCACATCCTCGGGCTTCCCATCCCTCTCTTGTTCATGTTCACCTGGCATCTCCCAACACTAGTGGTTCAGATCTTGTCCTAATTTCATCTCTGTTGCTTTGATAGAAGATCCTGACCAGCCAGGCATTGTGGTGAATGCCTTTAATCCCAGCACTGGGAAGGCAGAGGCAGGTGGATCTCTGTGAGTTCAAGGCCAACCTGGTCTACAGAGCAAGTTCCAGGCCAGCTGAAGCTACAGGAAGACCCTGTCTCAAAAAAAATAAATAAATAAGAAAATGGGGGCTGGAGAGATGGCCTAGCGGTTAAGAGCGCCGACCGCTCTTACAGAGGACCCGGGTTCGATCCCCAGCACCCACATGGTGGCCGAGAGCCGTCTGAAACTCCAATTCCAGGAGAACTCCAGCTCCAGGGGAATCCGAGACCCTCTTCTGACCTCCGCGGCATTGCACGACACGGGTGCACAGACCTGCATGCAGACAGTACATTGATACACATACAGAAATAAATAAAAAAAAAAAAATAAGAAAAAAGAAAAGAAAAGCAACTTGGGGAGATTGGGTTTATTTGACTCTTTAACTCATAAATCCAGGTTCTATTCCCTCATTGCAGGGAAGTCAAGGCAGCAGGGGCTCAAGACATCACGTCCACAGAGGGCAGCAGAGATAGCATGAATGCAAGCATGTTCACTCGCTTCCTTGCTTGTGCTTGGTTGGATTTCTCCACTCAGAGTTCAGGACTCCCAGCACAGGGAGTGGTACTACCCATGGTGGGCTGGGTCTTCCACATCAGTCAACTTAATTAAGACAGTCTCCCACAGACATGCCCACTGGCCAACCCAATGTGGATAACTCTCCGTTGAGACTCTTCCCAGGTGATGTTAGGTTGTGCTAAATTGAAAATTAAAGCTAGATACCATAGACTTCTACCTAGTTTCATTTCACCCAAGAAGGTAAATAAGGCTGTGGAAATATACAGCTACAACAGCCAGGATCCTTGACCTCAAATGACCCTCTACTGAATGCCGCACACTCCAACTACATTTTCAAAGTGTGTTCACTTTCTTGCTGTCCTCAGGGACTGTTTCACACCTTTGACTTTCAGCTGATAACCTTGCTTTGCATCTCCTTGATAAAGCATTTCCTTACCTACATATTTACCAGCATCTATGGCTCATCACACCTTCTTTCTCTCCTCTTAGCAAGGATGAACTCTCTTTTCTCCTAGGTAAACCTATTTTCCATTTGGGAGCTGGATCCCAGGCACACTCATCTACTCAGAAACATTGTACCAGCAAGCCTACTGTTGGCCCAAGTCTCATTCCCATGTTTCTACCTTAGTGTCATTGGCTAAGTTGTTCTTTCCAGCAGTACTTCATCATTTGGTTTCTGGAACATCATTCTCTCTTAGAGCACTTCCTACCCTCCCATTTTCCTTCCTTGATTCTTCATGTCTGCCATCTTTGAATTTTGGATTGCCTCAAGATGAGGACATCTTTTTTTTTTTTTTTAATTTTCACCATTGTCTCAGACTCATCTGACAAGCTGCCTTCTTGACAACTTGACAAACTGAAAGTGTCAAAATGGAATTCTTGGGCTGAAGGAATGTAGCTCAGCTGGTAGTGTTTGCCTAGCATGCATGAAGCATGATCTCCAGTCCCTCATAAAACCTGGGATTACATGACTGTAATCCTAGCATTCCAGGAAGTTGCAGCGGGAGGATCAGGACCATTCTTGTTTACACAGTGAGTTTGAGATCAACCTGAACTACTTTTTTTTGGGGGGGGGGTCTTTTGAGACGGGGTCTCCCTGTAGCCCCAACTGGCCTGAAATTTGCTATGTAGGCCAAGCTGGCCTTGAACTCACAGAGATCCACCAGTCTGCCTACGCAGTGCTGGAATTAAAGGTGTGTACCACCATGGCTGGCTCTTTTAAAAAATGGAATTTGTGAGGCAGAGGCAGGCGGATCTTTGTGAGTTCAAGGCCAGCCTGGTCTACAGAGTAAGTTCCAGGACAGCTGGGGCTACAGGGAGACCCTGTCTCAAAAAGACAAAAAAAAAAAAAAAAAAAAAAAAAAAAAAAAAAAATGGAATTCGTGTGTGTGTGTGTGTGTGTGTGTGTGTGTTGTATGTATATATTTGTATGGGTGTCTGAGAGTGCATGTATGTGGAGTCCAGAAGTTGACATCATGTGTTTCTCTGTCATTCTTCACCTTACTTTAAAAATATTTTATTTAGTATTTTATGTGTAAGAATATATTATATGTATGTTTGTGTACCCAGGTTATGCAATGTCCTGGGTCCTCTGCAAGAGCAGCCAGTGCTCTTAACCACTGAGGCCTCTCTCTGGTCCCTCCAACCTTAATTTTTAGACTCTCATTGACTCAAGAGCTTAGCAATTGGCTAAATTGGCTAGCCAATGAGCTCCAAGGATCTACCTGTCTCCGGATCCCTTCCCAGTGCTGGCAATAAGGCACTATGCCAGGCTTTCTACTTATGTGCTGGGGTTCAAGTTCAGGTCCTCGTTCTAGTGTGGCAGGCACTGACTGAGGCATCATCATCCCAGTACCCTCCCCTCAAATGGAATTCTTCCACCTCAGCAATCCTCCATTCCCTCAGTCCTACAACTCCTGAGACAGTTTCCCCATCACAGCATTAGAAGCGTTTTCCTTTTAGTTGCCCGGAGTCAAATCTTGGTGCCCCTTTGACTCCCATTCCTCTGCCATACCCTACGTGCATCCCTTCATCATTTAGCCCTGTCAGCCTCTTATGAAATAGCCAGAGACAGATGGTTTTGTGCCTTCTCCAGCCCTATGGTTCCTGTGCGTCAGGATTTTCCAGAGAAGCATAACCAGTAAGAGATGCAGAGAGATGTCCAATACATAGACCCTTATGTAGTGTAAGGAATTGGCTCATACACTTACGGAGACCAGGGAGTTCCAAGATCAGTACCCAGCAGGCTATATACCCAGGAGAGGAATAACGGAGTTTTAGGTTCAGTCTGAAGGTGTGGGAGGCAGGAGAACCAATACGGGAAATTTCAATCTGAGACCAAGTCCAAAGCCATACATGTCACCACTCTGTTAAAAGCTCTTCAATGTGTCACATCTCAACTGAAGTCAAGTTGACACTAGTAGCCCTACCAGGGCCCTATCCCTCTCTTCTTCGTCCCCTCCCCCTCCCAGCCCTGTTTCTCTTCCCTGACTTCTAGTATCTAACTCAGTGACTTGGAATTACTCTGGGAGATTTGTCTCTCGCAAACCCACTATTTGTGTGTTCAATCTAGCAATCATTTATTCCCATCTGGCTATCACCCAATGCTGCTTTGTTCCTCAAACTTTTCCAGCTTTGGGCACCTGGAGCTCCTTAAGCATCAGTGAGCGAGTTCGTTTTTTTGTTGTTTTTTTTTTGTTTGTTTGTTTGTTTGTTTGTTTTTTTGTTTTTAGCACTTCCTCACTTTGTAAACCTTAGCTTTGTCAAGCCGCTTACCACCTCCTTATACAGTGCCCTTTCTCTGTTCCTGCATCCCCACTAAGATGCCCGGTGACACTGAGGAAGTCCTGCTGTACATATTAAGGTGGGTGCTCCACTGACCGAAGGAGCAAACTCTCCAGCATTGAGGCCCACTAGGGAGGAGGGGTGAGTGGAAGGGGGAGCTCAGGTTCGCCGAGACCTGCAGCCTCCGGGTCGGCTTCTAGCTGGTCCCCGCAGCCACACCTACGCTCAGAAAGGGTTTCCAGCCTTCTCGCCTGGGAAAGGCACCGGACTGCAAATGTCACCCGCGCGAGGGGATTCCCCGGGAAAGTCCGGCGCGACGTGCCCCGCCCATCCCTGGGTGGTCCTCGCCTCTCACGGCCGCACGTGGGGGCGCACTGCGGAGAAGGCTGGACCGCGCCCGCGTTCCCGGCAGCCCGGAGCGTGGTGACTCGGCTGGGGCGGGAAGCGGCGTCCCGGGGGCGGGGCCTGGTCCCCGGCCCCAGCGGCCTCGCGGGCGGCGGGGGCGGGGCCGGCGGCGCCCAGATGCGCTGGGCTGCTGGAGCTCCGCCGCGGTGGAGGAGCCCTGCCCCGGCCGAGGGAGGCGCGGGGAGCAGAGCCGGGAGACGCGCCCGGGGTTTCCTCCGGCGTCGGGTGCCGGGCCGCTGGACCAGCGCTCTACGGGCTCCAGGTTCGTGCTGTCGTCTGCGGCTCCTTAGCTCTAACTTTGTCTGCATCCGGATGCGCGCAAAGGGGACAGCGGGCGCCTGGCTGGCTGCGGTGGGGACCACGCTGGCTCCGAGCTGGGTGCTGCGCTGGCAGGTGGGATTCGGGGCATGGCCGAGGTCCTCTTGTCCGGGACAGGGCCTTGGGTTTCTCACCTAGAGCGAATGCCCTTTAAATTTAATTTGAGAGGGCAACGGTTTGAGAATGTGCTGCTTCATAGAAAGTATTTCAGACATATCTACTGGCAGATGAACTTTATATATAGTGTCGACCTGACTTCTGTTTTAAGTCGAAAGTTTTGTTTTGTTGGTTTGGGGGGGGGGGGTTTAATGGAGGCATTGTTCACTTGGGTCATCTCTTCAGATTAGGGCGCACTTTCTCAAACACATCGGAATGGATACTTCGTGACTATGACTCAGGAGCCAGTGAATACCGGGGCAAGGATACCGCCTTGAAACAGTTCCTATTCTGGGGTTTGTTTGTTTGTTTGTTCGTTAGTTCATATGTTTGTTTTTTTTAGGAGGGCGACGAGGTGGCGATGCTTAGAGACCCCCGCCTTCCCCACTGAGCTCTTATGGTTTCTGAGCTCGAACCCCAGCCGAGATCTGCATTACTTCCTGTCGCGCTGTCACACTTGTTCAAACCATTTCTCAGCAGAGGGAGGAGTTGTTATTTCTACACGGGTATCCACAAATGAGTCATAGGGCCGTTCTCCTAATTGAGAAACTTTGTTAATGAAGTTTTAAAGAGTGAGGTTGAGAATTTGTCTAGAGATGTGAAGGACCCGCGCTGTCAAACTGGCCCAAGGAAGTGTAGGAAGGTAGCAATTCAAGTTTTCAGGTTCCTAGAGCGCCTGATGGGACAACATGCCAGCTAGGGTCACTAGGCTGATCTTAGATAACCCTTGAAATCATGTGCTTTGCCACGGAAGCCCAAGAGAAAATGAATTTCATTATCCAGTAGCCATTAGGCTGTTATTTTCACCGTATGATTGAAATACTCCATTATGTGGTGACTGTAAGTCGCCCTGAACAAAAATTCTTTTCAGGTGGTTTTTCTTTACCAAACTATTGCTAAAAGGCATATGGAAGCTTTAGAAGAAGGTAGATGGTTGTGGAGCCAGACCTTAAAATATTGTGTTGATGTGGCTGGATACCCGCTTTTTAGAAAGGGCCTTCCCTATCTCACTGCTCAGACAAGAATGCCTCTGTATGCAAGCTCAGCTGAGCAGACTTCAGCCCCAGATAGCAGTTACAAGGCTCTGGCCTGTAGCAGCCTCTTCCCCAAGTTTGGATAAACAACCATGGACACAATAGGATTCTGCACAAGGGGCCTGGATGAGCAGAATCTTTGAGAAACCCAGCATAATGAGATAGGTGCCATGAGAAACCTGCTTTCACTGGAAACGCTCCAGTATGGTCTGTAGCTAGGTATTTGGAATGTTCTGGAACATTGCTGGGAGACAAGGGAAGGTTTGAGTTCTAGTCATTTGCTTCTGTTTGTAGGCAGCCCATTTTCATTCAATAAGTGATTTTATTTTATTTTATTTTATTTTATTTTTGTATGTGTATGAATGTACTGTCTGCATGTAGGTCTGCGCATCCGTGTTGTGCAATGCCTCGGAGGTCAGAAGAGGGCATCGGATTCCCCTGGAACTGGAGTCAAAGACGGTTCTCAGCCGCCACGTGGGTGCTGGTGATTGAACCCGGGTCCTCTGCAAGAGTAGTCAGCACTCTTTTTTTAAAAAAATTATTCTTTATGTGTATGAATGTACTGTCTGCATGCAGGTCTGTGCACCTGTGTCATGCAAATGCCGTGGTGGTCTGAAGAGGGCGTCAGATTCCCCTGGAACTGGAGTTAAAGACAGTTCTCAGCCGCCATGTGGGTGCTGGGGATCGAACCCAGGTCCCCTGCAAGAGCAGTCAGCGCTCTTAACCACTAGGCCATCTCTCCAGCCCCATAGAGCAGTCAGCACTCTTAACTACTAGACTATTCTCCAGCCCTCAATAAGTGATTTTAAAATGTATTAGTGAGGCATGACATTTCAAGTTTCTGAATTAATCATGTATTAAATAGCTAAGTAAGAATAAACCTAGTCTGTTATCGCTTCCAGGAAATTGAAGACGTTCTTAGTTATGTGTCTTCTAAAAAACAATGGCTAATTTATCACTTTAAATATTTTTATTTTATTCTTTTTATTTTATGTGTGTGAGTGTATTGCCTGCACGTGTGTAAGTGCACCCGTGTTGTGCAATGGCTGTGGAGGTCAAAAGAGGGCGTGGGATCCCCTGGAACTGAAGTTACAGATGGTTGTTAGCCAGTGCTGGGAATTCTGGGTCCTCAGCAAGAACAGCCATTCTTAACCACTGAGCCAGCCACCTCTCCTGGCCCTGTACTTTATAACTTTAGACTACTATATTGAAACAACTTTCTGCTCGTGGATTTGTACAATACTCTCTCCTTATCAGAGGACCAACTTGACTTCCGTGGCTTTAGTTAGCTGAGTTCTGAAATATCAAATAGAAAATTCCATAAACAAATAGAAAGATGATGTGATACACACCATTTATTGTACTGTATTGCTATAATTGTTCTGTTACTCATTGTTAATCTCTTACTGTACATAATTTATAAATTAAACCTATCTTAGATCCATATGTATAGGTAACAGTATAAGCAGGTATCAGACATCCACTACAATATTTTAGGCTGTATCCCTGAAGATTAAGGAGGATTAGTGTATACTTCATTTCTCCAGTTCTCTAAGGTAGTAAAAGGACTACTGCTCAATCTAAAACAGCTTTCACCTCTACGTTTCAACTCTCCCTCAACAGCCTCAAAGTCACTTTTTCTATGAGAAAAAAAAATTGAGTGTGTTATTCAGCATTGTATTTCTGAGCTTGATCGTGACCAGTGTAAGGAAGCATTTATTAAGCAATGAACCTGACTGTAGAGGAGGGGGTGTGTCTGGCTAATCAGGAAACTCCAGTCTGTTTCCTGTGGGCTGGGGCAGGGGATGAGGCTGGAGAGACAAAAGGGCATGCCCACAAAGACCCATCTGCCATGTGTAAGTTAGGACTTTATTCTGTAGAAACCTTTGAGCAGACAAATAGCATCAGATCCATGTTTAAAACAAAGCAGGGGGCTGGAGAGATGGCTCAGCAGTTAAGAGCACTGACTGCTCTTACAGAGGCCTGGGATTTGATTCCCAGCCTTCACATAGCTAACAACCATGCATGGGATCTGATGCTCTAGATTTCCACAGGCATTTCATGACACAGGTGCACTTACACACATGCAGACAATACACTCATACACATAAAATAAAAATAATAAATAAAATACTTTTTAAAAAGAGGTACCAAGGAGAGGGCCCAGTCAGTAAAGTGCTTACCACACAAGCAAAAAAGACCTGAGTTCCATCCTCAGCCCTCGTGTAAAATTTAAGCACAATCCGACAGCAATTACTTGTAAGCCCATTGCTGGGAAGGAAGAGACCTGCCAGTCTATCTGAATTTGAAAGCTCAAGGTTCAGTGAGAGTCCTTGTCTCAAAATAAAAGATGGACAATGACTATCGAAGGCAAAAGCATCCTTGCACCTGTGCACCTGTGCACACACACACACAGTGAACATACACAAACACATACATACATGTGAATACATACACACTTATTCACACACACAAAAAAACTTAGACTGGATTAGCCAAGAGCTGCAGAGTCTTAGGAAGATCATTGTAATATTTAATGTGCAAAATAAAAGTAGGCTAGAATCAGACAGTGTAATGAGGGAGGGAAAGGAGGGAAGGAGTTGATGGAGCTGGCAGGTGTAAGTAACAGGCAGAGAACCCCGCTGCCCTTTGAGAAGTGGCTCAGGAGTAACGGGGAGGGAGAGTTAAGAGGATACTTGTATTTCTGGTTAATGACAGCTAGGAACAAGCCTGCCTAGTGGAAAAGTAGGTTCACACTAAAGGGAGGGTGGGTTGAGGAGTTCACACAGTACTTCACATATAATCAGTACTTAGTAAAATGTTTGACCAAATAATAACTAAGGTGTATTGAGTGTTTATGATGGACCAGGAATTATCCAGGCTCAATGAATGGATTAATCTTTTTACTTTTCCATGGAAAAAGGCAGGATAAGTTTTGTAACTACTTTAAGTGGAGGTTAATGACTGGCAGCCTCAGGAGTTGATTCCAAGCACCTATCTCCAGAGTTGAACTACTCAAGATGATGCACTTCCTCAATGAATAAACAGATGGGGGATGTTTTCATTTTTGTAATACACAAAAGTTGGGGCCACTTCTAAAAATATTTGCTTAGGCTAGACATGATGGTGCATGCCTTTAATCCCAGCATTTGGGAGACCGAGGCAGGTGGATCTCTGAGACACAGCCTGGTCTACATAGTGAGTTCTGGGCCAGCTGTAGCTACAGGGAGATCCTCTCTCAAAAAGACCCAAGAAAAGTTTGCTTTCTTATTTTTATTTTATGTGTGTGAGTTTGTCTGCATGTAACTACACCATGTGTATGCAATGCCTGTAGAGGCCAGAAGTGGGCGTCAGGTCCCGTGGAACTGGAGTGGTTGTTAGCTACCATGTAGGTACTGGGAATTGAACCCCGATCCTCTGGAAGAACATCCAGTGCTCTTAACCACTGAGCCATCATTCCAGCCCCGGGAGGCACTTTTTTGATCCCAACAATTCTTCTTCAAGCAGAAGAGCCCCAGTCATAAGCTAGGCCCTCTATGGGCCGTGCTTCCCTCCCTTCCAAGACTAACCTAGGAATACACCTGGAATGATCATAAATCTCTCCAGGGAGTGTAAAATTTTTGTGGAGATTCAGAGGGTCTGAAGATTCCCAGAGCTTCAACCATTGTGGCCACAAAGCTGTTTCCTAAGCATCTGAATGTTCAGCAAATCCAATTTTCTTTGATGGTTGGTTGCTAAAATCTTCCAACGGGCAGCAGAAAGATTGCCAAGGGACTGAGGTATTAATCAACAGATTGTGGGGTCACATAGTGGAAGAATCTCTAGAAAGGTAAGCAGGGACATAAAAACTCCACATCGTAAATTCCTGGCCTGTGATCTGCCTTCTCATTTTATCCTCATCTTATCTAAAATGGGTTATTCTCCTGCTTCTAACTCCTGGGATCTCTTATTAAGAACCAGACTCTGCTGAATCCTTGTCCTCCTGATGTCAGGCTGGCAAAATGACTCCGAGATTTCCTGTTGGGATCTGGCTTTGCGTTGGGGTTATTTAAGTAGATTTCTTTGGTTCTGGCAAAGATATTTTGACCAACAAACCCTGCCCTCGCCCCATTCCAGCCTCAACTCTTCACTGTTCTCATTCTTTAATGATTTGAGCTGCTCTGATTTAGGTTAGTTTCCTGATTTTTGTTTAGCACAATATTGGCGTGGAGCCTGGTGTGGCATTGAACACCTTTAATCCCAGCACTCAGAAGGCAGAGGCAAGCAGATCTCTGTGAGTTCAAGGCCAGCCTGGTCTACATAGTGAGCTCCAGGACAGCTGGGGCTACAGGGAGACCCTGTCTCAAAAAGAAAGCAAACAAAAACAAAAAAAAATTTTTGACATCGTAAAATATTTCCTCATGTGTGAATTAAATGTTTCAAGACTTCTTCAGATCGACCAGGAAATCAAACTATTGGTATTCACCCATTGTATAAGGGTAACACAGAGCCTTCTGGGGAATCCAGCCCACCTGTTCCTTGGTTTGAATTCTAAGGTGCTGCCTGTAGTTTAAGTGTTCTTCTGGCTAGAAAGGGAAGGGTTTGGGTTACTGTTTCATGTGGGTTTTTCTTGCTTCCTCAATTCTGCTGGGAGTTCCCCGTGCTCCAGCAACTGCTATGGTTGAAGACTGATAGGTTCCCACTGAGCCTCTGCCTATTCTGGTCATTCCATGACTTTTGCTGATAATGAAACCATGTGTCAGAGTAAGCATTTGTGGCCCACACTCTGATCCTATGGATAACAGACATTAGTTGTGTATGCCATGCAAGTTCTTTGTATGACTTAATACTTGGTAACTTTTAAGTGTGGATTGATTTTGGAATTGATACTGTTCTAGTTATTTATCCGTTGCTGTGGTAAAACATCATGACCAAGTGAATTTAGAAAATGAAGTTTATTTAGCTTACAGTTCCAAAGGGGCAAGGGTCCATCATGGTAGGGAAGGATGGCGGCACAGGTGGCTGGTGTAGGAGCAGAAGCTAAGTGTTCACATCTTCAAGCAGGCTGAGGGAGAGTGATTAGAAATCCGCCTAAGAATTCTCTAAGCCCCTGCTTCCTGTGCCTACTTGGAGATGTGAAACTCGGCTTTCTGCTCCAGCTCCTGCCACCATGCCTCCCCACCAAAATGGAGTCTTAATTCCCTGGCACTGTCAATCATAAACTTAAATAAACTCTTCCTCTTATTAAAAAAAAAAAAAAAAAAAAAAGAATTCTCTAAGCTTGCCCCCAGTGACTTGCTTCCTCCAGTATGGCCACACCGTGTTTAAGCCCTCTCAAAACAGCACCACCAACTGGAGACAAATACTTGGAGCCTCTGGGGGAGCATTCTCATTCAAACCACCACCAGTACTTCTCAACTGAGATTACTGGATGTTTTTTACTTGAATTGTGGGGAGTTTCTCAGTGGATACTGAGATAGTCTAGATACCAAGTTTCCTAGCAAAGTATGTGGTTCTGTATGCTCAGCTCTTCTACTTGTTTCTCTGTTCAAAGATAGAAAGTAACATTCTTTGCATAACTTTTTGGGTAATACTGTGAGTTTCAGATTTTGAAATAGTGGGGGTTGTCTCGTGGCTGTCTGTTCGTGGAAACTGAGGGAATAGGACTAGTTCTGTCTTCAGTATCGGGGTCAGGACTGAAGCAATGCCTGCTTCCCTTTATAGTTCATTCCTTGTTTTCTACTCTGTACCACAAGTGTGTGGGTTAGTGGCAAAAACCTGAAAGATTTGGACAAAGTAGGCCACAGTTCATGAGCTGAGTTCCACAGTATCACTACACTGTCCACCTTGTCCCCTATCCCTGATTTATTCATCGGAATGTGGAGTAATAAATATCTAGGTGACAAGCTTACATGGCTCTCTCTCACTTAACAAAGTCTTGTTCTAGGTCATAATGGCCTGACAGAATAGAAATAAAAAGTGGTTATGATCACTGCTATGGCTGTCCATGCTCATATTTTACACACAAGGAGGGAGATAGTCAGAGAGACAAAGTGACTAGCGGAGATTACCCACACAGATAGATTCGAGGCTTGCTGCAATACGCTTGTCAGTACTAGGCTGAAAGAGGCAAGTTTGGTGTCTTTGATCAAGTGCCCAGGAAGCAGTCAGGAGCTCTGAGATTTGCATACCAGACATTTGTGTTGGATGTGCCCTGGGGAGGCAGAGAAGCAGGGTGGCTCAGCGGGAGGAACTGAGCAGTGCCACAGCAGTACCACAGCAGGACCACAGCAGGACCACAGCAGCTAGTGGATGGGAGTTTTGGAGTTCTTTGGACATACACCCTTTTTATTTATTTATTTATTTATTTATTTGACATCCTTTTTTTAAATTTTTATTTATTCTTGTATGTGTATGAACGTACTGTCTGCATGCAGGTTTGTGCACGCGTGTCGTGCAGTGCTGCAGAGGTCAGAAGAGGGCATCGGATTCCCCTGGAACTGGAGTTAACGACAATTCTCAGCCGCCATGTGGGTGCTGGGGATCGAACCCGGATCCTCTGCAAGAGCAGTGGGTGCTCTTAACCGCGAAGCCATCTCTCCAGCCCCTTGACATACATCCTTTTTAATGAAAACAGTTCACTACTTCGAAGCAAGGGGCTGAGCCTCTGTCCTCACACCAGCCAGCCACTGGGTGTAGACTGCAGACAGCAGAAGGCAGAACCTTGGAACAACATCTCCCTTCAATCAAGGGACATTCTTAGAGCTGAGACCCTTGGGCAGCCAACCTTGCCGACAGCAGACAGAATGAAGTTTCTGGCCCTGTGGCAACCTAGAGAGCACATTGTCCAATGCATTTGTCTCCAAGAGAGTGTCACCTCAGCAAGTGGCCTTGCTTACATCTCTCTGAACTCTACCATCAATTACCCTGTAGAGTGGAGGGTCCATAAAGTTGGAATTTTGTCCATGACCATTAGGGCCTCAGAACTGCTGACCAGACAAGAGGGAAGAGTTATTTTAATTAGAAAGATATGGTACAGATGAAGAGCCAGGAAAGGCCCTCCATGAGAGGCTAGAAGCGTCTAGCAAAGACCGCTAAAGCCTGGTACCCTTGGATAACAGCCCATGACTGTGTGGAGCAAGAACAGAAGTGTAAAAGACGTCTTTGGCTTAACATTACTAGATAGGAAACTGTTTTGTGATATGGTCATATTACTTAACAACAGGCTTAAGTTCTGAGTAATGTGTCATTAGACAGTCTTGTGCCACTCTCGTCGAATGTGCTTGCCTGCCACAGACTTAGCTTATGTGTGTTATTTATTGTCCAGTGCTCATAGGCCCCAACCTGTTCCATGTGTCAGAGCACTGAATACTGTGGGGTTGTCAAGGATAATAGAGCTTTGCATACTACAAAACAGAAAAGGTGCCAGGCGTGGTGGCGCACGCCTTTGATCCTAGCACTCGGGAGGCAGAGGCAAGCGGATCTTTGTGAGTTCAAGGCCAGCCTGGTCTACAGAGTGAGTTCCAGGACAGCTGGGGCTACAGGGAGACCCTGTCTTGAAAAGACAAAAAAAAAAAAGAAAAAAGAAAAAAAAACCCAGAAAAGGTGTAATAAAAAAGTATAAAAATAAAATTGGGGGGGTGAAACAGATGGCTCAGTGGTTTAGAGCACTGGCTGCTCTTGCAGAGGACCTGGGTTCAATTCCCAGCACCTACACAGCAGTTGCAGGCATTGCATGGCATGGGTGCACTTACATTCATGCAGGCAATACATTCATATAGATTATGTAAAAATAGTAACTAAAATATCTGAAAAACTAATAGAAATAAAAAGTGGGGGGGCTGGAGAGATGGCCTAGCGGTTAAGAGCGCCGACCGCTCTTACAGAGGACCCGGGTTCGATCCCCAGCACCCACATGGCGGCTGAGAACCGTCTGAAACTCCAATTCCAGGAGAACTCCAGTTCCAGGGGAATCCGAGGCCCGCTTCTGACCTCCGCGGCATTGCACGACACGGGTGCACAAACCTGCATGCAGACAGTACATTCATACATATACAGAAATAAATAAAATTAATAAAAATTAAAAAAAAAAAGTGGGGATACTCGTTTGGGCTCTTGGTACGAATGGAGCTCACAGGACTTGAAGTAGTTCTGGGTGATTCAGAATGAGGGGAAAGTGACTGTGGAAAGTGTCTGTGAATGCCCAGGACACTCTCTGTGTGCATGTGCGTGCATGCAGAGGTCAGAAGACTGAATTGTTGTGACCACTTGATCAAATGTGGACTTAGGTACTATAAATATTATTTGTAACTCTTTTAGTATCATTCATTTCCATTCCATTCCTCTTTTCCATTTATTTTATTTTATTTTAATTGTGTATGTATGTGCATCCACAGAGTTCAGAAGACAGTATCAGTTCGGAAGACAGTGTCAGTTCAGAGACAGTGTCAGTTGGAGTTACAGTTGGTTGTGAGCAACCACATATGGGTGCTGGGAATCAAACCTGGGTCTTCTCCAAGAGTATCAAGTGCTCTTAACTGCTGAGCTGTCTCTGTAGACTCTTTTCTAAACTTTCAAATAAAAAATATTTTAACGCTTGAGAACACTAAACTCAAGACACATGGCACAGTTGTACGAAGTCACTTTCATTGTATTCTAACTCTACCAGCCTTTTGAGCATTTAAATTTTTTTATGGTTTTCATCTTCAACGTTTTGAACATGCGAAGCACACACTAGTGTAGACCTTCACAGAGTCCGAGTCAGGATTATCAATATCCCTGTCTTTGCTTTCCACATGGTCTTCTGATAGACGATGGGTCTGTCAACTCCCGTGACAGCAACCCTTTTCTGGGAGCCTCCTGAGGGACCCATGAGAGGCTCTTCCTGAGACTTAGTTACTTTTTTCAGAAATATGTCTCTGGTAGTTTGGGTTTTTGTTTTTTCACAGATTTGCTCAAAGCAGAGAACAACCATGAACATTCCTCCCTATTCATGGAAACCTTCAGGATTCCACACATTTTAAAAATATGCATGTGTGCACATATGTGTGTATGCACGTAAATTCATGTGTGGGTAAGTATACATGTGTGTACATGCATGAGGAGGCTGGAGAATAATCTCAAGTTTCACCTTCCAGAATGCCATTCATCTCCTTTGAGACAGGGTCTCTTACTTGTCCAGAACTCACCAATTAGGCTAGAATAACAGGCCAGTGAGCCCCAGAGCTCTGCCCGTCGGTGCCTCCCTGGCACTTCACCACTTGGTGTTTTCACATGGGTTCTGGAAAGAGAACTTGGGTCTTCCTGTTTTCGGCTGCTGGCTGAGCGTCCCCAGCTCTGATTTCAGATGTTGTAAGGAGTCTCCTGAGGCTGGCAAAGGCTTCTAGTAAAGCCTTCACTGTGGAATTTTGTGGGAGTCTTCTTTTTCTTTTGCCTCCTTGTCAGCTAAGCATTCAATAACTCAAGGAAATGTTTATCTTGATTATAATCCTGTAGGATGACCATACACACTACTGTTAACCAAAATCTCATGTGTGACTATGTTAAACTTCAGTCTTAATTCCTTGCTCTCCCCTTCCTTCCCTTCTTTCTTTCCTGCCTTCTTTCTTCTCTTCCTTCTTCCCTCCCTCCTCCTTCCTTTTTGCCTCTACCCCTTCTCTCTCCATACTCTAAACCTTCAAAAGTCTCTGAACAGTCCAATTAATCTCAGTGTAGCCTATGAATTATAACTTAGAACTTTCACCTTGGATACTTCAAAATAAAAGCAAAGAGAAGAGAGAGGAGGAAAAGGAAGGGAGGGAGGAAGAAGGTCTGGGTTGGCCTTTTCCATCTTAAACAGAGAACTGACACATTCCTTGAAAAGTTGGACATGAAGGAGGAGACCTGGCAAGTTTATAGATATCAGCAAACTTTGTAGGATAACAAGAAGGTTCCAGGAAACCGTCTGCCAGATGAACCTTTGAGGTACTGTCTTTAAACCTTAATGACCATCTAATAGCATGAGAAGGAGAGAGAGCCTTGGAGAGAAGATTAAACATTCATAGATTCAGGAAAATATATTATCTGATTCACTGAAATGGGCAATAATTTTTCTTTAAAGGGGAAAGCACTTTTGAGTGTATTGATTTTGAATCAGATCTTTGCAGGAAACATTAATCATCTGCAGAACAGTCTAGTAAATGGGGGCACTTTGCTGTTTTAGTCATTCAGAAATGTCCAGTGACAGTTGTTCCTGCTCCTTGGGCCTCTGCTAAGGTTGTCTCTGCCTCAATTTCTTCTTTTTCCCCATCCATCTAACTCTTGGTGAGCCACTTAGAGTGACATCAGACACCCTCTTGAAGACTCCCCTTTCTTGCATCTGGTTTGAGTGTGGCATCCTCCTCTGAGAGCCACAAAAATCCCATCTCTCTATTACTATCTTTTTTGCCATGGTAAGGGCAAGGATTCTTTTTCACCTGTTGTCTAAAAGATGTTACACATCAAATTGACTGAAAAGAGCCATTCTAATGAGCACATTTATTCAAGGAATATTTATTAAGACTCTCCTAGATGCTGTGTGCTAGAGAGAGCATTATAATCACAAGTACAGCTCTTCACCCCATGGAAATTATGGGCGAACGGAGCATAGAGCGGCAAGAGACTATATTGTAAACTGATTAGCAGTGGACTGTGGTATTAGGAAAAAGGAAGCTTCAGAAGTATCAGTTCACAGAGCCAGTCTAGTCTAAGGTCAGAGAAAATGGCCACGTTCTCATAAAATCTTACTTATTCCCAAACTAAAGCTGGGAAGATGATGTTCATTACAAGACAAGGAACCTCGTTTTAACAAAGGAAGATCTTGCCGGGCATGGTGGCGTGCCTTTAATCCCAGCACTCAGGAGGCAGAGGCAGGTGGATCTCTGTGCATTCAAGGCCAACCTGGTCTACATAGTGAGCTCCAGGCCAGCTGGACTAAAGGGAGAGATCCTGTCTCAAAAACACCAAAAAATAAATAAATAAAAACAAAGGAAGATCTTTTATTTAATCTAGTTTAACGCTGAGCGGTGCTTTGCACCTGCTTGTGTGCACAAGTATGTGTGGGGCTGTGATGTTGCCCAAGAGAGGAAAACAATCCCTTCACTTAAGGAGTGAAACAGAATCAGAGAATGGGTGCCTGCATGCTTCCTTCAATCTGCTATTTCTTGGAGTTAGTTTGTAATATTTTATTATGCAGTACATACTGGCAGAAAACAAATTTAAAGCCTTGAAAATCATGAATTTGCATGGTAGGTTTAAAAACATCAGTTTGGGGACTAGAGAAATGGCTCAGTGGTCAAGAGCACTGACTCCTCCTAGCACTCAGGAGGCAGAGGCAGGCGGATCTCTGTGGGTTAACCCCCAGCTGGGGCTACAGGAAGACCCTGTCTCAAAAAAAAAAAAAAGCACTGACTTCTCTTCCAGAGGATCTGGGTTCAATCCCCAGAACCCACATGGCAGGTAACAGCCATCCATAACAGCCATCCATAACAACAGCCATCCATAACTCCAGTTCTAGGAGATCCAAAGCCCTCTTATGACCTCCAGGGGCATTGCACACCACAGGTGCACTTCCATACATGTAGGCAATATATCCATACACATAAAATTTAAAAACATTAAATAAAATATTTTTAAGTCAGTTTTAAGAATATAGGGTTGGCTAGCTGGCTCAACAGGTAAGGATACTTGCTGCTCCCAAGCCTAACAACTGGAGTTTGATCCTCAGGACCCACATGGTAGAGGAGACTGACACCACATGATGCTCTTCATCCTCCATGGTACACTCATGTGCATGTACATGCATACATACACCCATATACACATAATAGATAGATAGATAGATAGATAGATAGATAGATAGATAGATGATAGATAGATAAATGTAATAAAAATGTTTTTTAAATGTTTATTATGGTTTGGATGGGCACTATGGGAGATTAGCCCTTGTGTTATGTCCTAAAGGGCCAGCAGTGAAGCACATATGCTCGAAACTGTCTGTTTTGAGCTCTCCTCTGTGAACTTGGGTTTTCAAGTAGTGGAGAAAGAGGTCATGACACCAGTGTTGCAATTGGCAGCTTCCACCCAGCTCAGCAGTTCCTGCTAGTTCCTTCCTTTTTCTCTTTTTCTGTCCAGTACTGTTTTGTTTTGTTTAAGACAGGGTCTCCCTGTAGCCCCAGGTGGCCCGGAACTTGCTATCCAGACCTGCCTGGCCTCAATCTTACAGAGATCCCCCTGCCTCTGCCTTTCAAGTGCCGGAATCAAAGGTGTGCACCACCATGCCTGGCCTCTGGCCAATTCTTCATCTTTATTATTTTACTGGCTCATTTTTCTCCATAGGTTGCAAACTTATCTGAGGACAGGAGTGATAACTGCTCGATGATATTGACATTTAAAATTTATTTTTTAAATTGATAATCATTATCAATATTATTTTGACTGAAATTTGTATACATATGTGTGGTACTATGTGACTTTTGGTATGCATATTAAATCAAATTTCAGTGTTACCATGCCAATATTATAGTAATACCAGAATAAAAAGCTGACTCTTAACTTTCCTTTTAAAAGTTGGCCTGAACTTGGAAGGCACCCAAGTTCTTTGAACTGTGCTGTCAAGCTAGGCCTTGCCCATAATTTTATTCAAAACCATTTCTCCAGTTTCTGGAACTACAAGCTTGGATCCACCTTTTCTTATCACTTTTGTCCTTTCATCTCTAGGCTTAAAACATTTCATAAGCACAATGTCAAGCATTCTTCTCAATCTCTACTGCTTTCAATGAAGATGTGCTGCCTTTTAGGGCTTTGATTTGTTCACTATCAAGCATCCCCACATTCATTCACTATCTTTAGGTGGAGCAGCAAATCAAGGTTCTGGGAAATTAAGGTGCCCAGGTCACAAGTACCCATGACTCAGTAACTTTGTAGTTTTTTTTGTTCCAAGGTTAAAAGTCATTTGTCCAAGCTGGGCATGGTGGTGCACACATTTAATCCCAACACTTGGGAGGCAAAGACAGATGTATCTCTGTGAGTTCAAGGCCAGCCTGGTCTACAGAGTAAGTTCCAGGCCAGCTGGGGCTACAGGGAGACCTTGTCTCAAACAAACAAACAAACAAACACCAAAAAAGTCATTAGTCCAGTTAAAAGTCATTCCTACATCAAGCTAATTAATATGTCCAACACTCTGCCTATCTCTATGATGAAACATAAATTTGAAATTCAATGCCTTCTTTTTATCTTTTTTTTTTTTGAGACAAGGTCTCCCTGTAACATCAGTTATCCTGGAACTCACTGTGTAGACCAGGCTGGCCTTTAACTCACAAAGATAGGCCTGCCTCTGCCTCCGGAGTGCTGGGATTAAAAGCGTGCACCACCACTCCCGGCTTTATTACTTATTTTATTTGCATGTATGGTATGTGCATACATGTGCACATATGTGTGCATGAGTATCTTTTGCTACTGTTCTTTAAATTTTTTTTAATTTGCTTTTTTATTCTTGGGCGCGTGTGCGCACACACACACACACGCACACATGCACTAAATTTTGCTCCTTTTATTCTCCGTGACCCTGTCTCATCTTATCTCTTCCCACTGAAACCCTTCTTCTTCCCAATAATCTCCCCCTCCTGCTTCCATGTCTTTTGTGTGTGTGACCCACTGAGCTTAATTATGGCTGCCTGCACAAGCATGAGTTAGAAGTTATTTACTAAAGTGTGGACAGCTTATCAATAGTGATAGCGCTGAAGGAGGTGGCACTTCTTCCCCAGTCATCATTAACTGTCAGTAGTTCCTCTGGAAGAGGTGAGACCTCATGAGACCTTCCTTCCATGATGAAATGCTGACCCAGTGAATCTTGTGCAGGTTTTGTGCAGGTGACCGCAGCTGCTATGGGCTCATGTCCAGAAGACAGTTTCCCAGCGCTCCTCACCAGCCTCTGCACTTCTTCCCACTCCCTTGTCCTCTGTCACCCGAGCTTTGGAATAGGGGTGCATGCGCTATAGATGTCTTGTTAAGGGATGAACATTCTAGTCCCTTAGTCTCTGCATTTCTGACTAGTTGTGAGCCTGTCGTAATGGCTATCCACTCCAAAAAAAAAAAAAAAAGCTTCTCTGATGAAGACCGAGAACTGCACTAATCTAGGAGTATTGAGTATTAGAAGACAGTTTTATGCAATGTCCATTCAGCACAACGGTAGTCCCATGTTCTGCCCTAGGACCCAAGACCTTCCTAGCCATAGGTTCTTGGCCAGGTTATAGTACCAGACATGAATTCCCTCCTCTGGAGAGAACTTTAAATCCAGTCAGAAGGTAATGGGTTAGCCCAGAGCACAGCATCAATAGGCATATCTTGCCAGGCCAGCTGTTCTTGTAGCTTCCAGGATCTCTTGCTGAACCTGGAGCTCACCAGTTGGCTAGTGCCACTGGCCAGCGAGGCCCCGGGATCCTCCTCCTCGTGTCTCTGCCTCCAAACACCGGCACTACAAACATGTGATTCCCTCGTCTCCCTTGCACCTCCAGGAATCATCATTCTCTCTGTTCCCTAAGTCCAGGTTACTAGATTCCATGTGTACTGAGATCATGCCTCATTTGTCTTTCCTTGTCTGGCTTATTTCATGTAGTGTGATGTCCCCAGGTTAATCTGCCCTGTGACAACTGGCAGCATTCCCAGCTTTTAGTAGTACCACATGATGAATATCCACCACATTTTCCTTATTTAAAAAATGGTTTGTTTGGGTTTTTTTAGCAGACTCTCACTATGTAGCCCTGTCTGTCCTAGAGCTCCCTATGCAGACCAAGCAGACCTCCAACTCTTATCTCTGCCTCCTGGGTGCTGAGAATTAAAGGCATGCACCACTATACCTGGCCTGTTTCAGTTTTTTTTTTTTTAACTTTGAAACTTTGCAACATTTTTAGGACAATTTATTTACCTTCATTAATAAATTAATAATTATAAAGCTAGCATCTTAGTAACAGTCATCACTGAGTTGAAAAAATGGGCTGGAGAAATAGCTCAGCGGTTACAAGCACCGACTGCTCTCATAGGGGACCCAGGTTCTGTTCCCAGGACCCACCTGGTGGCTAAGAACCATCTTTAGGCCGGGCTTGGTGGTACACACCTTTGATCCTAGCACTTGGGAGGCAGAGGCAGGTGGATCTCTGTGAGTTCAAGTCCAGCTTGGTCTACATAGAGAGTTCCAGGACAGCTGGGGCTACAGGGAGACCCTGTCTCAAAAAAAAGAAAGAAAGAAAGAAAGAAGGGGAGGGGAGAGGAGGGGAGGGGAGGGGAGAGAAGGAAAGACTAACCATGTTGTTCCTCCAGTGAGAACCCGTTTCTTGTTTAACCTGACATCAGAAGTCAAATCTGCCATGTGTTAACTTATGCACAGTTCATCTCTGAATGTCTTTCATTATTACTAAGATTACCATCCACTTGAATGATTGCAAGGATGGAAAGATTAAGTCATCATGAAGCAGTGCTTAACTAATTATACTTAAGTGAAAATATATAGTGCTCTGCTATGTTCCATTCAAGTCAGCTTAAGCATCTCCATACCCTTGAGCATCTTGACAACACAGATATCAATAAACAGAATTAGTGAAGCAGACCTGCAAGTCCAGCTTAAGCTATGGTTTAAACGGAATGATGTGGGTGCCCTGCGATGCCCTGTGATGCCCTGTGATGCTCTGATACCCTGCAATGCCCTGTGATGCCCCGTGATACTCTGTGATTTCTTGTAATGTCCTATGATACCCTGTGATGCCCTATAATACTCTATGATGCTTTCTGATGCCCTGTGATGCCCCATGATACTCTGTGATTTCTTGTAATGTCCTATGATACCCTGTAATACTCTATGATGCTCTCTGATGCCCTGTGATGCCCTGTAATACTCTGATACCCTGCAATGCCCTGTGATGCCCTGTGATACTCTGTGATACCCTATAATACTCTACGATGCCCTGTGATACTCTGTGATTTCTCAAAATGTCCTATGATACCCCGTGATGCCCTGTAATACTCTACGATGCTCTCTGATGCCCTGTGATGCCCTGTGATACTCTGTGATTTCTTGTAATGTCCTGTGATACCCCGTGATGCCCTATAATAATACTCTACGATGCTCTCTGATACCCTGCAATGCTCTGTGATGCCCTGTGATACCTTGTGATGCCCTATAATACTCTATGATGCTCTCTGATGCCCTGTGATGACCAGTAATGGCACTGACCATATTTTTTCTTTACATATTTTTCTCTCATTTCTTGTCATTTGCCTTGATTTATTTAAATTACAACTTAATTTGTGTTCTAACATTTTCTTGATTTTGCTGTAAATATTGTACAGCAGAAACACTTGAATGGCAAGAACATAATCTAGACGTTTGTGAATCCAGTCAAATACTTTACGTGTCAACTTAGTTCATCTTCGTGTGTGTGTGTGTGTGTGTGTGTGTGTGTGTGTGTGTGTGTTTTCTCACTGAAGATGTGAGTTTTTAAATATAACTCTATGGCAGTAAAAGGAAATGTGTTCTGTTTTGAAGAATGAAGTACTTTGGGACTGGAGAGATGGCTCAGGAATTAAGAGCACCTCCTGGTCTTGGGGCTGGAGAGATAGCCTAGCGGTTAAGAGCGCCGACCGCTCTTACAGAGGACCCGGGTTCGATCCCCAGCACCCACATGGCGGCTGAGAACCATCTGAAACTCCAATTCCAGGAGAACTCCAGTTCCAGGGGAATCCAAGACCCTCTTCTGAACTCCACGGCATTGCACTACACGGGTGCACAGACTTGCATGCAGACAGTACATTCATACACATACAGAAATAAATAAAATTAATTAAAAAAAAAAAAAGAGCACCTACTGGTCTTGCAGAGAACTGGAGTTTGAAAGTTCCCAACTCCCACACTGGGCAGCTCTGAGGGATCTGATGCCCTCTTCTGGCCTCTGTGAATACCTATACTCATGTACACAACTTACACATAAACACACACATATACATATAATTTTTAAATTATTTTTATTTTGCTGGGTGTGGTGGTGCACACCTTTAATCCTAGCACTTGGGAGGCAGAGGCAGGTGGATCTCTGTGAGTTCAAGACCAGCCTGGTCTACAGAGTGAGCTCCAGGACAACTGGGACTAAAGGGAGACCCTGTCTCAAAAATACCCCCCCAAAATATAATAAATTATTTTTATTTTTTTTTGTACTTTTGAGACAGGGTCTCCTGTAGTCCCAGCTGGCCTGGAACTCACTATGTAGACTAGGCTGGCCTTGAACTTACAGAGATCTGCCTGCCACTGCCTCTGCCTCCTGAGTGCTGTTAAAATTAGTTTTAAAATGAAATATTTTTAGATGATAAAACGTGTTCCTAAAAGAATCAAATTACAGTCATGTCAACTCATCCTAAAAGATTAACAGTTGACAGGGCAAAGTCCTATCTAGTCAGGATGTCTTTGTTGATGCTTAATTGGAAAATTTTGCAACTTATTAATTGCCCTTTACTGAACTTTGAGTGTTATGGACATTTTCTAGAATTTTACATACTGAGATTATTTATATACCACCACTGTTAACCACAGCATAAACACAATAAATATTTTCCATTTTTATTTCTTCAACTCAGTCCTAGTCATGAATGCATAGTTAAGTCTTGTGTTCTAACCATTTCTCTCATTTTTGGCTGAGTTACTAGATCTAGCTAGTATCTCATTTTTCTTTTCTGTACATTTTATGTATTATTTTTATTTTATGTGTATGAGTATGTTATGTGCATGTTAGTAAGTCCACCTGTGTTGTGCAATGCCCACAGAGAACAAAAGAAGGTGTCAGATCCCTGGACCTGGAGTTACAGATGTTAGCTGCCATGTGGGTCCTGGGATTTGAACTGGGTCCTCTGCAAAAGCAGCCAGTGCTCTTAACTGCTGAGCCACCTCTCCAACCCCTACTATCTCATTTTTTCACTTGTATTTATTTACTTGATCAATAGAAAATAGCTATCTCTTCATATTGTTCTGAAAACTTTTTCCTAAGTATTTTGCCCAGTGATTCATCATGTTACTTTCCTATCCATGAGAATTGTCTCTTTACACAATACTGATTCTCTACATAATATCTGTTTTGCTGCAAATATTCTCTTTTACTCTCATTCTTTAATTCTTTCTTTCTTTTTTCTTTTTTTGGTCTTTTTGAGACAGGTTCTCCCTGTAGCCCCCAACTGGCCTGGAATTTGCTTTGTAAACCAGGCTGGCCTTGAACTTCCAGAGCTCTGCCTGCTTCTGCCTCTCAAGTTCTGGGATTAAAGGCATGTGTCACCATGCCCAGCACATTCTTTAATTCTTAATATGAGTCCTTCCTTTTTCCTTGTACAGAGGTTTTTAATTTGGTGTTATATTTGGTTTTCTTTTACTTTGAGATTTCTCTAGACAGTTATCATTGTCCTAATGTACTAATAAATATTCAGACTAGTTTTTGACTACTATTTCTTTTATTAATTTTGCATTTTAATGAAACATTATAGAGTTTACAGTAATAATTAGAATTTAACTAGTACAGCCAATTACATCCTCCTGATTGTGGCTGACTCTCCCTGGCCCTAGTTTCCTGCTGAGAGTAACAGTCAACAAGCTTAGCCGTGATGATCCCAGGCAAGCAGGTGCAACCAGGCTTAAGAAGATGGCATCTGTCCATGCTTAGCTGGTCAGGGGACAGTCCTATGCAGCAAGTCCAAAAAAATTAGCTTGTATGGGCTGGGAGAGATGTCTCAGCAGTTAAGGTCACTGGCTATTCTTATAGATCTGGGTTCAGATCCCAGCACCGACATGGCAGCTAATAACCATCTCTAACTCCAGTTCTGGGGGATCCAATACCCTTTTCTGTCCTCTGCGGACACTGCATAATATGGGTACACTTAGATACATGCAGACATGACACTCATACACATAAAATATTAATTTAAAAATTAGCTTGTAAAGAGTTTCAAATGCTTTGTAAATGTGCTTAAAGTTTTATTCCGAAATGGAATCTATAATGAGCTCTTAAAGTTAGGAGAAACTAGCAGGCAGACAGAGTTCTCAAAGTCTTCTTAGTCACCCTCACCCCACCTCCACCCTCCCTCACCCCACCTCCGCCTTCCCTCACTCTCACCCCAACTCCATCCCTCAAGAGCCAAATTTCATAGCATTGGCCATTTGATTAGTGGTTTGGACTTCCAGAGACAGGCTGGTCCACCTAACTTCCTTCCTTCCTTCCTTCCTTCCTTCCTTCCTTCCTTCCTTCCTTCCTTCCTTCCTTGCTTCCTTCCTCCCTTCTTCCCTTCCTCCCTCCCTCCTTCTCTCCCTCCCTCCCTCCCTTCCTTCCTTCCTTCCTTCTTCCTTCCTTCCTTCCTTCCTTCCTTCCTTCCCCCTTTTCTCCTTCAGAGAGAAAAAGTTTGTTAGCTAGACTTCAAGTAGGCAGTGGGCTGAGCCATAACTACAAAATAACCTATAATGTTATTTACTTTTTTTTTTTGGCAGTACCAGCCATGGAACCCAGGGCCTTGCACATGCTAAGAAAGCTCTCCAAAATACAAAAACAAAAAAAAATTGCCGGCGTGGTGGTCCACAACTTTAATACCAGCACTTGGGAAGGTAGAGGCAGGCAGATCTCTGTGAGTTCAAGGCCAGCCTGGTCTACAGAGCGAGCTCCAGGCCAGCTGGGACTAAAGGAAGACCCTGACTCAAAAAAATACCCCCCCCAAAAAAACTATCCATCACTAAGCTATATCCCCAATTATCTTTTTAAATTTTATTTACTTTTTTATGTGTGTGAGTATACTCTCTGCATGTAGGTTTGTGCACCTGAGTCGTGCAATGCTGCAGAAGTCAGAAGAGGGTGTCAGATTCCCCTGGAACTGGAGTTAAACACGGTTTTCAGCCACCATGTGGGTGCTGGGGATCGAACCCAGGTCCTCTGCAAGAGCAGTCAGCGCTCTTAACCACTAAGCCATCTCTCCAGCCCCCCCAATTATCTTTTTATATTCTGTTTTAAGACAGGGTCCCACTAAGTTGGATTGTCTTGTGACTCTGTCTCAAGCAGGCCTTGAACTTGCAATCCCCCTGCCTTGCCACCCCCACAGCTGAGATTATAGGCCTGTACCATTGGGCTCAGTTCTTCATTTTTTTCTAGTTTTTAATTTTATCAAACTTACATGTTCACAAAAAGACAATTTGTTCCATGAAACATGTGATGAAAAGTGAGAATCTAAAGAAAGAAGTTGCTTGTTTCTATGTTTACTTCACCAAACCACTTTCCAAACCTTGGGATGGTATTCTTCATATTGTTAAGCAACAAACTTCTATTATAATCTCTGGATTTTTCTCTTTTTTTTGTCCTTTTTTGTGTGTTTTTGAGACAAGGTCTCCCTGTAGCCCCAGCTGGCCTGGAACTCGCTCTGTAGACCAGGCTGGCCTCGAACTCACAGAAATCCACCTGCCTCTGCTTCCCGAGTGCTGGGATTAAAGGTGTGCGCCACCACACCCAGCTTGGATTTTTCAATTTTAGGAATTACCCGTTGACTTCTCTATGTGGAAGATGATGATTTAATTAATTTCTGTCCCCTCTCCAACTAAATATGCACCCTTCCTCTCCTCTCCCAACTTCTTGGTACAACTATATCATGATGTAACCCAGATCAATATTTGGTGATTATCGCTCATGAAATAGCACAGCAGAACCATGTGTCACATCATGATTGTGTTCCATATCCACACAGTATGTGTTGCTCTCCCAGAAGTTAACTGCATGCTTTGCTTTGGGTTTTGGTTTTATTTCTTTGTTTTGTTTTGTTTTGTTTTGTTTTGGTCTTTTTCGAGACAGGGTCTCCCTGCAGCGCCAGCTGGCCTAGAACTCACTATGTAGATCAGGCTGGCCTTGAACTCACAGAGATCCACCTGCCTCTGCCTCCTGAGTGCTGGGACTAAAAGCAAGCACCACTACGATTGTCTAAATCTCTTCTCAAGTTTGATCCATAAGAAAATCCAGTAGCTTTATCTTTTTGAGTGAGGCTGCAGCCTCCTCACCTGGGGCAGGTGGTCTTTTGGTCACATGCACAGCCACCATCTTAGAGTTTCTTTCTTTTGTTGTCATCTTGGGATGCACTCGGGCCTCTCCTTTCTTGGATCTCATGTTAGGATTGCATGTGCCATGTCTTGTCTGTGTCTCTTCCCTGTTTTGTTGGAAAGTATTCCCTTATTCTCTTTCTGAGAATGAGGAAAAAAAAACATACCACTATAGAAGCTTCATAAACATATTCATATACATATACATTATAAAAAACCATTATAGGGGCTGGAGAGATGGCTCAGCAGCTAAGAGCACCAACCACTCTTGCAGAGGACCGGGGTTCAATCCCCAGCACCCACATGGCAGCTGAGAACCGTCTTTAACTCCAGTTCCAGGGGAATCTGATGCCCTCTTCTGACCTCTGCAGCATTGCATGACACGGGTGCACCAACCTACATGCAGACAGTACACTAATACACATAAAAAATAAAATTAAAAATTAAAAAAAATTTTTAAGAAAAAAATATAAAAATATATTTAAGGGAGTTGTGATGTAACAGGGGACATTGCCCTTTCTAGACATCACAGGCTAAGGAAATAAACAAATCTCAGTGCCAAGAATAGACTCCTTCTCTAGAAGGACCAGAGGTTGTGTAGACCCTCAAACTACACTGGCCACTGCCCCTGCTCTTGGTTACCCACCAGAACTGGATGGGAGGTCACAATTGTTGAAGGAACCAAGTACATGAGCCGTAGAATAAATGAGGAGAAATCGAGCTGGTGCTGACTTCAAAACCTCATCTCTACTGGCTGACCTTCATGGTGCTGGAAGCTGCTAGTCAAGCTACCAGAAGGAAAAAAATACTCATCAACCCTGCCCAGCTGTGAATCCTGTGCATTACAGTAACAAATGCCATGGCACAATATGCAATAGTGTGGCATGAATATTATGAAAGTGACCAACCACCCTTTAACTGTATCTAAGATCCACTTGGTAGGATGGACCCCATACTTGACACTGATATCAGACTTAGAAACCTGAGACTAGACAGGTCACAGGACATAGAGGAGAACCTGCTACTAGTTTTCTACTTAATAGTTATCATATTGAACTCTTAATGACTTAATGTTATAACCATAGATTAATGCATCTCTCAACCCTCACCAGAGTTTTCCTATGCATTGGATGCTAATTAACATAGAAACCCACAACTGGGCAATGTGCAGAGAACAAGAGGATGTGGACTGTTAAATCCCGAATAGGACAGCGGTATCAATTTCTGCCTCCCAAGACTCAGGGATCTTTGCAGAAGAAGGGATGGATAGATTATAAGAGCCAGAGGAGATGGATGACCACAGGTAACAAAGTTTGCCAGACAGCTGGTCAGTTACACATATGAACTCACAGCAATGGTGACAGCATGCACAAGTCCCATGCAAGGTTAAACCTGACAAAAATCCCAGCATAGACACAAGGAAGTGGGTAAGAAACCCCAACCCAGCCTAAGGAAATTGTGGCAACCAGTGACTGCTGCGAGGGGCAGAAACAGTCTCTTTCAAGAATGGGACTCTTGGTAGGTTAACCAGGCTCCACTGAGGAGCCTTGGAGTGTTTGTGGTGCAGTGTAGGTCTTGCCTTGGCCTTTTCTTGTTACTTGAGAATTCAGCTACACACCACACACACACACACACACACACACACACACAAAATCTGTTGTTCATTTGTTTATAACTTCCCAAATTTTGTTATTGCTGCTGTCTTCCCTCCTACTTTATAAAAATATTTTTATTACATCGATCGTTTGGGTTGTTGGTTCACTGATGTATGTGTGTATGTGGTGTGTGCGTGTGTGTGTGTGTGTGTGTGTGTGTGTGTGTGTGTGTTTGCATGTGTATATGTGCATACCAGGAGTTGGTTTTCTCTTTCTTCCATGTGGGTCTCAGGGATGAAACTCAGGTGGCCAGACTTGGCAGTCATCCCCATATTCGTTAGGCCATCTTTAGCCGGTAAAACCCACCCTGTAGCTTTTTTTTTTCGAGACAGGGTCTCCCTGTAGCCCCAGGTGTCCTGGAACTCACTGTGTAGACCAGGCTGGCCTTGAACTCACAAAGATCTGCCTGCCTCTGCCTCCCAGGATTAAAGGCATGCACCACCACGCCTGACTTCAAAAATTTCTAAAGTGTGTGGTGGCTCATACCTTTAATTCCAGCACTCGAGAGGCAGAGGCAGGTGGATCTCTGTGAGTTCAAGGCTAGCCTTGTCTACATAGCAAGCTCCAGGCCAGCTGGGACTAAAGGGAGACCCTGTCTCAAAAAGACACACACACACACACACACACACACACACACACATGCAGATTTGTTTTCTGGATGGAGTAGTACACTTGTGCTTATGAGCACATATATTCACAAAAATGGTTATCTTAAAATATCTGAAAATGTAAAGTTGGACCATAGGACTGGGGTGTTCAGGGGGCAGGTTGAACTGATAGGGATAGGAAAGAGTTAGGGCATCTCTGGTTGGAGGAGCAGGATAGGATAGCATGCCAGAATGGAGTTTATTTTTGTCATTGGAGAAAGATATCACATATCCTAGGATAACCTCAAAATCACACTAGAAGACCGGAAGCTCAAGGTCGTCCTCAGATACAGCGGGATACGTATTTCATGATGACTTGAGATTATTCTATGTGGATGCTGAATGTTGGGATTATAAGCAGTTACTGCCATGCGTGGCTATACTTTTTGATTGTAACAAAATATACATTTTCCCTTACATGCACACTTCTATTTTCATAAACTGGATCACGAGAGAGGAGAGAATACAGAAAGGTATTTCTTTTCTTTCTTTTTTTAACTTTTGAAACTTAAAATTCTCCTGCCTCAGCTTTCCTAGTATTGGAATTAGAAGTGAGCTCACATGCCTAGCTGAAATTATTTAGCTAAGAATTTTCTACACTTTTGGATGGCTTCCCATTATATTTACAAAATTGCCATAAGGATGCAATGTCCCCGTTAACCAACATAGAAGCATGCATGTAAGGGAAAATGAATATTCTGGTAGCATTTAAAAGGAGATCCAGGCATGGTGGTAACTGCCTGTAATCCCAGCACTCAGGAGGCTGAGGCAGGAAAATAGTGAATTCAAAGCCAGCCTAGACTACATGGTTTGAGGTCATGTAGGCTACCTAGTGAGACCCTGTCCCAAAAAGCCAAAAAAAGGGAAAAGAAACAGGAAGGAAGGAAGGAAGAAAGGAAGGAAGGAAGGAAGGAAGGAAGGAAGGAAGGAAGGAAGGAAGGAAGGAAGGATGGATACAAGTATCCAACGCAGAAATAAAGGCCAAATCAGTCTGAATTAAAAGTAAATAAAGGCAGGCCTTTATTCAAGGATCTCTCTCTCTCTCTCTCTCTCTCTCTCTCTCTCTCTCTCATCCCCGGCCTCCGGGACCATGAGAAAGTGAGCATGATACCTAGCTGCATATAGCATTCCTCAGATATAGCTTTTTGGATGAGGAGCCTCTCAGTGCTAAGACACTGACCTGAAAAGACTGGCATTTTCTCCTGGGCACACCCAAAATATACAATGAGATCAAGGAAGGGGGATCCTGCAGACACACACACACACACACACACACACACACACACACACGCACACACATATGCCCATACACACCCACAGTGACACACATGGACACACACACAGATAAACACAGAGACAGACATGTGCACAAATAGATACAGATAGACACAGAGAAACAGACAGACACACATAGATACACACACACACACACGCGCGCAGACACACACACATAGATACACACACACAGACACACAAACACGCACGCATGCACACACGCACACACACATACCCCAGGACACAGTGCCAATCACTGGTCCATAGCAGCTCTGCAACTGCACATTGCCGGGTCCTCTGACTCCCAGTTCTGACCCTAAGAAGCAGCTCGCTGATTTAAGTTCTCCCCGGCTCTTTACTCTGAGAGATGCTTTTGTTGCTCCTAAGTCTCTTCTTTGGTCTAATTCCTATTAACAGAAAGTTGGAGACCCAGGAGCCTCACGCCCTTTGGAAAGCCTGTTTCTTTTGACCTAAGTTCTTGCCTAACTCCTTTTAAAGCTCTGTGGATTTCCTGTTAATCTGGTTAGGGCCTTAAAGCTTGTACCTGTAACTTCCTTCAAGTCAAACCTCTTTCTTCTTTAGGAAGGATGTCAGGCTACTGTGGGGCAGCAACTTAAAAAGTCTTAGAGAGCCAGGCATGGTGGCATATGCCTTTCATCCCAGAACTTAGAAGGCAGAGGCAGGTGGACCTCTGTGAGCTGGAGGCCAGCCTGGTCTACATAGTGAGTTCTAGGCCAGCTGTGGCTACAGAGAGGCCCTGTCTCAAAAAGACAAACAAAACAAAACACCTCTTAGAGCCCCCTTTTTTCTGAGACACTCTGACAGGCCCCATGTGACATTTTACAAGTCTTCATTCTGAGCCCTTGAAACAAATTATTTTAATGAGTATCTTCTTCCTGATGAATAGACTAGTAAAGGTTCTATTTCTCAATCTTATGAGGTTTGGGCTTATCTGTTTTCTCTAAGTAACATTAGTAAACTAAACAATTCTGTTTTCAGCTCTTCTGTCTCTTCCAGAACCTTCTATGTGGCTAGAGGGTCTAGGTAAAATTCTCAGCATTCTGCCTGAAGATCTTGCAGCTTGGTTCAGGATGGTGCTTTTCAGTCTCGCACAGCCTAAGCAGCCACATGGTCAGGTGCTTTGCTTTTCCGTGATTTGGTTACTTTTCTTCTAATCACTCTGGTGAGTTCCCTTACCATTCCACCCTCACCTTTCCTGCTGGTTCCAAGGCCATCTTCTCATCTTGCTGGAGATAACTTACTGCATTTCACTAGTAGTCCAAGCCAAAGCCAACTCTGAATACTTTAGACTTTTGTTCTGACAGTGTACCAAGTCTAGATGCTAAGTTTTGGCAGGGTGTGGTAGCGCACACCTTTAATCCCAGCACTCAGGAGGCTGAGGCAGGTGGATCTCTGTGAGTTCAAGGCCAGCCTGATCTACATAGCAAGCTCCAGGCCAGCTGGGGCTACAGGGAGATGCTGCCTCAAAAAAAGAAAAAAAAAGAAAGAAAAAAAAGATGCTTATTTTTTTTTGCATCAGTCAGTTTTTGCTGAATAATAAATGGCTATAAAATTTTAAAATATTTTTAAAAGATGTACTTATTTTTGTTTTTATGTGTTCTGGTGTTTTGCACACATATTTGTGCACCACATATGTTCCTGGTGCCACAGAGACCAGAAGAGCTGTCAGATCCTCTGGAACTGGAATTACAGATGATTGTGAGGCACCGTGGATGTTGGGAACCAAACCTAGGACCTCTGCAAAAATAGCAAGCTCTCATCTTGGCTGACCCAAGAGAAGGTTCTTTAGTCATACTTTATTTTATGTATAATAATGCATTCATATATTAAACATTATAATAGAATGATTTGATAGAGGCTTTTTGCTGTTGTTGAATTTATTTTATTATTATTACTATTATTATTATTTTGGTCTTTCTGAGACAGGGTCTCTCTGTAGCTCCAGCTGGCCTGGAGTTGCTATGGAGACCAGGCTAGCCTCAAGATCTCACCTGCCTTTGCTTTCTGAATGCTGGGATTAAAGGAGTACACCACCATGCCCAGATCTGGCTGGCTTGGAACTCACTGTATAGATCAGACTGGCCTGTAACTCACAGAGAGCCACCTGCCTCTGCCTTCCAAGCCTAGGAATAAAGGCATGTGCCACCACACCTAGCCAGGTAGTCTTAAACAGAGAAAAAAATGGGAAATTTTTCAAATTCTGAGATGCTGGCCCCGAAGAAAACATTTTAAAAATTACTTTTTCTAAGTGGATCAATTCTTCAATAATGTATTCAGTGACTAGTTGTATCTAATTCCTATTACACTAATAGTCAATCCAATTTATCTTAAAAGCCCAACTTTCACAGTCACTGCCTCAAAGGAATAACACATTTTGGATGAGTATTGTTGTTGTTTGTTTGTTTTTTGTCTTTTTGAGACAGGGTCTCCCTTTAGTCCCAGCTGGCCTGGAGCTCACTACGTAGACCAGGCTGTCCTTGAACTCACAGAGATCTGCCTGCCTCTGCCTTCGGAATGCTGGAATTAAAGGCATGCACCACCACGCCCAGCTGGGATTGGTTTTAAAGTAAACCAATCTACATCACCACCCAGTCCAACAATGTGGATGGTGACCAGAAAGGTGTTCAATAAACTGTGTCCAGTACAAAGAAGCCAAGAAGTATGCCAGTATATTTCAGGAGAGAATGTCCAACAAAAATGAATAAATAACCTTTTCATTTGTAGGGAGGGGCTTTGGTGATTATTTCTACCTCGTGTAAAAAAAATGAGACATTTCTGGGTATGGTGGCACACATCTTTAATCCCAGCACTCTAGAGGCAGAGGCAGGCAGATCTCTGTGAGTTCAAGGCCAGCCTGGTCTACAAAGTGAGTCAGCTGGGACTGCAGGGAGACCCTGTCTCAAAAAGACCAAAAAGAGAGAGAGGAGAGAGAGAGAGAGAGAGAGAGAGATATTAGAAATGTCAGATGTAAATTCTTATAGGAAGTAAGTGGACTGACTAGGAGACTGAGTCAGGAATTGCAAGCTGACAGCCTGCCTGGGCTACACAGTGAGTTCACGGCCTGAGCAACTTAATGAAACCCTGTCCCCATACAGGGGGGCTGGGGATGGAGCTCAGTAGTAGACTGCTTGTCTATCCTGCACAAGGCCCCAGTACCAAAAATCATTCATAAAAAAGTACTCAGCTTACAGATGTGATAGTCAAGAACTGTGGGAAGTGAGTTAAAGACACATATTTTCAAACTGGTTAAGAGTGGTTAAGAGCACTGACTGCTCTTGCAGAGGACCTGAGTTCAATTCCCAGTACACACATGGAAGCTAACAACCATTGCAACCATCAGTGACTCCAATTCCAGGGGACTCATCTAATATGACGCCCTCTTCTGGCCTTCATGGCCATTGCATGCACATGGTGCACTTATGTAAATGTACTCAAAATACACATACACATAAAATAAAATGAATTAATTGCCAGGTGTGGTGATGCATGCCTTTAATCCCAGCACTTGGGAGGCAGAGGCAGGCAGATCTATGTGAGTTCAAGGCCAGCCGGTCTATATAGGGAATTCCAGGACAGCTAGGGCTATAGGAAAATCCTGTCTCAAGAAGATCAAAAAAATTAAATAAATAAAAGATCTGTGTTTTCCAGACAAAAATTTGCCAGCCAATGCTAACTAAACTGTTTTCATTTACAAATATTAATATACATAAAAGTAGAAAAACTTGGACAAATGACTTCATCTTTGACTTACAAGGACACCTCTCTTTACTATCACCCTTAAAAAGCTTGATGTGGTGGTACCTGAGTAGTCCTAGCATTTAGGAAGTAGGGAGTAGAGGGCCTGGAGTCTGAAATCATCTCAACTACATAGTGAGTTCAAGGCCAGCCTGGGTGACATGACACCCTGTCTCATACTGACAGACAAGAAAGTGCATCTAATATGATTTCTATCATTTCTATGCATTTGACTCTAAAGCTGGTGTCTCCACAAGCATCTGTGTTTTGTACTTTCAAAATTAATAGTTTGGTGGCATTTCAGAAAATTGTAGTGACTTACTATATGATCAAGAGCCCTAAAAACCAAAATGATGTAATTTCAATATAAAGAAATCTGGGAAGGAGCCGGGCGTGGTGGCGCACGCCTTTAATCCTAGCACTTGGGAGGCAGAGGCAGGCGGATCTTTGTGAGTTCAAGGCCAGCCTGGTCTACAGAGTGAGTTCCAGGACAGCTGGGGCTACAGGGAGACCCTGTCTCTAAAAAAAAAAAAAAAAAAAAGACCAAAAGAAATCTGGGAAGGAAACAAAAGCAGTGACTGTAATGCTGGGAATATTTCTCATGTTAATTCAGATTAGAGTATTAGATGATGCTAGTTGTATAACTATGAAACATTAGGGGATAAGTTCCATGTTTGTGTGATAAAATACTTTGAAAATGTTTGGAGGACTTAAGAAAAAGAAGCTGGGGTTGGCAAAATGGCTAGTAAATGAAGATGCTTGCCCTGCAAGCCCAACAGTTTGAGTTTGAACCCACATAAAGGTGGAAGGGGAGAATCAGCTCCACAGGTCGTCTGTCCTCTTGCCTTCACACAGCCACAGTGGGACACATACCACCACATAGATACCCTGTGCGCACATACACACACACACACACACACACACACACACACACACACACACACACATCCAGTAAATATTTTAGAAAAACTAAAAAGTAAAAGAAGCTAGTATGGCTTTGTGGATTTAATGTAGATGCACTCTTGAGTCATGCTTTTGAATTCATACCTCAGTCTACCTTTATGAATTATTCATCTTCAAAAAAATTACCCTAGCTCATTAGGCCTCAAGCTTCTTCTCTTGAGATAATACCTCCAAAGGGAGAATAAATTCAAACCTGCATGGTGCTTGGTGCTGTGTTTGGAGACATGCTAACACTAGTATGTACATTATAGAGAAGGAAGTCTGAAGTGTGTAATGGATGGACAGCTGGTTTGGTGTGCAGTGCATTTCTGGAGTTTGTCATATCTGTTCTGTTTCTAGTTTCTTTGAATCAAACTTCCCCTCCTAGAGGGAAAGTGGGAACAGACTCGTGGAACTTTCCAGGAAGTTCTAAGACTTTCATTCCACCAGGTTATATAAAAGAGGGGTGCCTGAAAAGTATGTAGAGAACTTCAGACAGGCAGCTTTCAGAGTTGTGAGCCATTCCCAGGTGGGAGTTTCAGTGATGCAACTGCCAGAGCCCCACCTGCTCTTGTAAACAACCCCAGTCAGTGCGCTGCTTCACCTCAGGCAGAATTGTTTCCTTGGTCCATTGCCAGTGCAGCCTGTGGGTGAATGGATCTGTTCACCTCTCCCCAGGGGAAGTCACTGGAAGCATGTGGCACAAATGAAATCCAACCCTCGCCATCTGTTACTGAGTGTGCATTGAATCGTCACCTGCCATTCACACATTGGCAGGAAATTCTGGGTGAGGGAACTAGAAAGTGGAAATACCAAATGACCACACCAAGCAACAAGCAGAGGCTGTCTTCTTTGAAGAATCTTTCTTGATTTTTGCTTCTTAGTTACTAGTTAAAATAGACGTTTTATTTTTATTTATTTATTTTTTGGTCTTTTCAAGACAGGGTCTCCCTGGCACTCTGGTTGGCCTGGAGACCAGGCTGGTCTTGAACTTACAAAGATCCACCTGCCTCTGCCTCCCAAGTGCTAGGATTAAAGGCATGCGCCACCATGCCCGGCTTAAAATAGACATTTAAAAAATTATTTTATTCATTATCATTGCATGTGTGTTTATGATGTATATATGGGTATGTGTGTGTCACAGCATGTGGTGGTAATCAGAGGACAGCTTTGTGGAGTGGGTGCTCTCTTTTCACCTTTACATGGGTTACTGAGATGAAATTTAGATTGTCAGGCTTACACAGCAAGTGCTTTTATCCACTGAGCTATCTCACCAGCCTGAGTTAAAAGGGACATTTTTATTATTTCTTCTACTTCTGATTTATAACCATAGTCCTCTCATTTAACAGTCTTCAAATTGTCAAACTGTACTGTGAATGAACACTAAGAAAATATTAAATGTGTTCTTGCCAAATGTGCTTAAAAAAAAAAAGCCAACTCTAGCCAGGGGTGGTGGCACACACCTTTGATCCCAGCACTTGGGAGGCAGAGGCAAGTGAATCTCTGTGAGTTCAAAGCCACTCTGGTCTACATAGCAAGTTCCAGACCAGCTGGGGCTATGGGGAGACCCTGTCTCACAAAACAAACAAACAAACAAACAAACAAACAAACAAGGGGGCTGGAGAGATGACGACTCAGCTGTTAAGATAACTGGCTGCTCTCCCAAAGGAACCTCGTTAGGTTCCCAGCAATTACGTGGCAGCTAACAACTTTCTGTAACTCCAGGTCCAGGGAATCCAGTGCCTTCCCTCTGGCCTCTCTGGACACTGCACATATGGGTGCACTTACATACATGCAGGTAGAACACTCACACACATAAAATTAAAATTAAGTAAAAAAATGTTTGGTTTTTATTTTCTACAAGAATTTTAAGCCTTTTTTAAAAAGCTTATAATATTTGCAAAGTCAAAGAACAATTTTCTCCTTTCAGATGTGTCAATTTTTTTTTTCTTTTTGAGTTTTAAGGAGGGTTTAATTTTTTTTTTTTTTTGTCTTTTTGAGACAGGGTCTCCTTGTAACCCCAGCTGTCCTGGAACTCACTATGTAGACCAGGCTGGCCTTGAACTCACAAAGATCTGCCTGCCTCTGCTTCCTGAGTGCTGGGATTAAAGGCTAAAGGCATGCACCACCATGCCCAGCAGGAGGGTTTAATTTAATTATGACACCAGGCTAACAACTCAGGAGGAATGTGGCCACAAGGAGTGGTTACGCACACAGCCTTTTATAAGTACAACAGCCAATCAGTTTAACACAAGAGTTAAAATTCCCAATCAAAGGGAAGCACGTGAAACAAGCAAGCAATCATTCCTAGAATGACTCAGGGAAAATGGAATTTAATGGCATCTGTGAGCACTGTCCCTGAGTTTTCATAATCCTTTATTTCATTCCCCCCTTTTGTTGTGAGATCTTCAAATCCTTGAAGGAAGTTTATAAGAGCTGACCTCAGTAGGTGTTTCTGAGGTGGAATGATCTCTGTTAGGGAGGGGGTGTATTGAGTCTTTAGCACCATGGTTAATAAATCTGACACATGCGTTAAGGATGCATGGACCACAAAGTCAGAGCAACCAGAAGGATAAGTTTCCTGGCAGATGCAGGAAGTCTTCAGCTCAGTTGAGAGAGAAACTGGCTCTTTGAGGGATCTTAACCCTAAATGGCCTAGCCAATTTTTAGCTCCTATTTTTATCACATTACCCTCTGAGGAGGTCACACCAATTGCCAAGAGAGACTCAAGGTGCTGACCTCTCTGACTTCTTCCATTCTAAAAAGTGGCATAGGATATAGCAACTGGGTACCCCCCTGCTCAGTGGGTATATCTAAAAGAACCCCAAAAGTATAACTAGAGAGAGAACAAAATCCTTGACTGGTGCCTGGGAAGGAGAAGTGAGGGTAAGAGTAGTTAGGTACATTTTCTAGGCAGGGAACCAGGAGAAGTAAGAACAGGATGAGTTAAATGTCCAATTTAAAAGTCCATTAGAAAAAAATAAAAAAATAAAAAATTAAATAAAATAAAAGTCCATTAGAATTTATCAATAAGGGGTTCTAAAGCATCCATTTACTGGGTTTCTCCTTTTGTTCATTTCGCTATGGTGTCTAGACTCAGGATCTACTTTGCAGGCACTCTGATAGTCATGGCGTGAGTTTCCCCCTAGGTAGTTGCTAAATAGAAAGAGGAAATTTTATTATTTGGCAATAGATCTCATATGGCTTTAAGTCTAATGTTTGGAAGCACAATCTCTCAGACTTTAAAGAAAATATAATGATTACTTATCTTTTGGTTATACTTTCCTTTGGGGTGTTTAAGTCTATACAGTTAGCCCAGATTAACCAAGCTTTGTTTTCTCAAGGTCATTTGAGGATCTGGTCCTCAGGGGCCACTTGGATTTTTGTGGTGGGGGAGCCTCTGGCTCCTTTTGGCTTTTCATTTACCAGTTCCATCATGTGAGGACAAAGTCAGATTTTGTGGACCAGGCTTCCCTTTTTAAGCATGAAGGGACTTTCCTCTTTATAGACTGAACACTGGCTGGAGTCCCATTAGTGGATCTCTAAGACAGGAGGACTGGTGACTCACAACTCCAGGACATTTCAAGAGATGCCCCCATACATAGTCCCCTGGAACTTTGTTGACCTCAGAGGGCAAGGAACAAAGTTGTCCCTTAAATCCCTCAGCTGAATTGGTATGAGCATTAAGTATGGTTGTTAACCATCCAGGAAGGGTAAGTTAAAGCCAGCCTGATACTTTTAATTACCATATAATATTTCAGATAAGGCTTGGACAAAAAAAAAAAACAAAAAAAACCCAGGTAGCCTTGTGTAATACTGACTGAAAGAGAGATTTAACACCATAGATTAAGCAGACATAGCCCATGAGAGAGAATTAAACAATTTCAGGCCTATCTTAAATGTAAACTGTTTATTACAATTTACTACAAACAGGAACAGTCTCTTTCTTTCCTAGACCCCCTATCCTGATTTATAGTTCTCACAGAAACATATGCATCGTACCACATACTGGAAGACAGGAAATGAGCTGATAAGGATTACCAAGCCCATCCAAACTGTCTTCTTCTGGACTGCATGCAGCTGGTTCAGGAAGGTAGAACCTAGCTCCTTTAAATCTGGAAAAAAGCAGATCCCTTTCTTCTTCTGCAGTAGGAGATACAGAGGCTCACATGGCTTTGGATGGGGTGGAACCCCAGGGGAGTCTCTAAGTTTTCTGGCAGAACAGGGGTCAGAATCAGTGGCAGCTGAGGACCCCTGAGCCAAAGGGGAGGTTGGACCAAGAGGCCCAGCCAAGGGGCTACCACCATTCCTGATCCTATAAAGTTCTGAGGCTACCAGGCTTTTACTTTTACTTCTGCTTTTGCTCTAGAGACTGACTAATGAGGGTCTCCACTGATTACCCCCTCACGGTCGCCTCTATATCTCGGTGGGACCTCCAAATGTTGTAAGGCCGCAGCAAAGAGACCACTCACTAAATGGAGTAGAGTTTTAAAGGAGGGTTTAATTTAATTGCAACGCCAGGCTGACACTCAACTCAGGAGTAATGTGGCCCAGATGTGTCACTTTTTAGAGTCAAGCTACAGAGTACAAGGATTGCTCATTTGAGTGAAATTATTCATGGGTTTGAGTCAAGCTGGGCGTGATGGTGCATGCCTTTGATCCCAGCTTTTGGGAGGCACAGGCAGGTAGATCTCTGTGAATACAAGGCCAGCCTGGTCTACATAGTGAGTTCCAGGCCAGCTGGCACTACAGGGAGACCCTGTTTCAAAAAGACAAAAAAAAGGGGGGGGGGATTTTGAATCAAAATGGGATGGGGAAAGTGTTCTTATTGTCTTTTAAGGATGTGTTATTATGGGTGAGCTAGCAATCACTGCTAAGTTCTGTGACACAGTGGAATTTCTTGTTCCTAACCAGATGACTGTGGTATGGGGATGACTGGGCAGGAGGGACTAGACCAAGTGGTTCAGTGAGGTCTATACAGGGTGATCACAGTGGAGCAGGCTGTGACCTCATCAGGCATTGGGCGAGGCTGCCAGTCTATCCTGCGCTCAGCTTACCAGACCTGGTACGGGCAGCACTGCACAAAGACATGTCAGGAGGTTTTCCCAGGGGTTCATATGGGCAAGCAACAGACCCTTCTCATCTATAGCCATCATCTTCTTTTCGTACTTTAAAAGGTGGTATAAAATACAAACCCAGCAGATATATATTACAAAGCCCAAAATAAGATGACTACTAAAAAAAATTAAAAATAAAAAAAAGAAGATGACTACTATAAACAGTCCTCATTTAGACTCTCTTGAGGACAAGGTCTTCATGAATAGCTAAATGCTGGGTCTACACAAAGCTTGTGTGTCTAAATGTGTATTTTAGCTCACAGTGAAACAAAACTGCTAATCTTTCTGAACTTACATTAAAGCAGAATAAAATCTGAAGCACATATTTATCACAGGTACAGAAAAGAAGGACCCTCCATGCTTTAGGGTGTGTTTCCCCTCCCTTAATCTCCAAGTTCAACTGTGTAACAAACTTCACATGATTTGAGTTGAGCCTCCCTCACACCCACCACTGTTGTCTGATGTTTCTCACTACATGTCAAAGTACTTGTAACATATTGCCGTGAAACCAGGAATGACTTGATTTCTTGGTATTAAGTAAGATTTCCCCGATGCATAAATGGGCTTCCTGGGCTTCCATAACAAAATACTCTGCAGTCTAAATGGCTTCTAGGTGTCCAACACACAGCCCACATGCTGCCAAGGGTCACTATGAATGGAGTGAAACACAAAGTCCTAAGCCTACTTAAAGCATGAGGGTTTTAGTGTGTGTGTGTGTGTGTGTGTGTGTGTGTGTGTGTGTGTGTAACTCAATCACACAGCTTTCCTGTGTAAACTTTGTATGTGTTAAAAGGGTGAAAACCAAGCTGGGCATGGTGGTACACACCTTTAATCTCAGCACTCTGGAGGAGAGGCAGGTGGATCTTTATGAGTTCAAACAAAGCCAGTCTGTTCTACATAGCGAGTTCCAGGCCAGCTGGGGATATAGGGAGACCCTGTCTCAAAATTATCAAGTAAATAAATAAATAAATAAATAAATAAATAAATAAATTGAAAAAAAAACAGCAATTTCTTACAGGTCTGAGGCTGTACATTCAAGGTCAAGGTGTTAGCGGGTTTTTTCCTATAACCTGTTTCTTTGGCTTACAGATGATCTCTGTCTTCACAGAGCCTTCCCAGTCCTCTTATTTCCTCAGCCATATTGGATTAGCCCCCCCCCCCAGACTTCATTTTCACTTAATTACCTCATTACCAGCTCCAAAGCTGATGCATTCTGAGATGCTGGGATCAGAACTCTCACATAGGAATTGGGGAAGAGGAGTGATAAAGGGACATGATTTAAACCATAACGATGGATGAATCATTTTTTTTTTCTTGTTGAGTAAGTTTGCATCAATCCTCTCCTTCATGAGCAGAGAGATGACTACAACTTGTGCTTATGGTGTTGTGGGGTTTGTTTTTTTTGTTTTTTGGTTTTTTTTGCTTGTTTGTTGTTTAACTTTTTGAGGCAGGATCTCACTATTATAGACCAGACTGACCTCAAACTCAGAGATCTGCCTGTCTGCCTCCCGAGTGCTGGGATTAAAACCACTATATCCAGCCACATTGTTTTTATGAAAGGTTCCCTTAGGGACAGTGTATTGGTTATTTATGTGGTTCTCATTCCTATTCATTGATCATCCTGAGTTTTTGTTCCAAGTACAGCAGAAAATGTCAAGATTGTGTGTGTGTGTGTGTGTGTGTGTGTGTGTGTGTTGTGTGGGGTATACATTCATGTTCATGTGGGTGTATGTATGTGCATCCAGTTGTGGATGCACGTGTTTATACATGTATGTAGAAGCCAGAAGTTTACATTGGATATCTTTCCTAATTGCTCTCTGCCTTATTTTTATTTCTTGAGTCAGGGCCTCATTAAATTGGACCTAAATGGTTCGGCTAGTCTGGCTGGCCAGTGAGCTCTGGTATTCACTGTCTCTATTCATTCTCTACCTCTCCAGCACTGGGATTGCAGAAGTCTATCACTGCATCCAGTTTTTATATGGTATCTGAACTCAGGTCTTCATGTTTGGGTGGCAAGGAGTCTATTAGATAACTTATTAACAGACCTGAAGGTGCCACATAGTAGTGAAGCTCAATCTTCAATTTTTTTTTTCAGACAGACAGGGTCTCTCTGTAACCCCAGCTAGCCTAGAACTCGCTATGTAGCCCAGAGATCCACCTGCCTCTGCCTGGCACTAAAGACTTTTCTTAGCTGTCATGTGGGTGCTGGGAATCGAACCCAGGTCCTCTGCAAGAGCAGTCAGTACTCTTAACCACTCAGCTATCTCTCCGGCCCAATCTTCAATTTTTAATACCCCCTTTGGTTAGTGCCTATAGTAATTGTTCATCTGAGAATGAAGAAGTTAAGGTTCTCCAGAACTAGAGAACTTTCTTTCTTTCTTTCTTTTTTTTTTTTTTTTTTTTTTTTTTTTTTTTTTTTTTTCTTTTTTTTTTTTTTTTTTTTTTTTTTGAGACAGGGTCTCCCTGTAGCTCCAGCTGTCCTGGAACTCCCTATATAGACCAGGCTGGCCTTGAACTCACAAAGATCCGCCTGCCTCTGCCTCCCAAGTGCTAGGATTAAAGGCGTGCACCACCACGCCTGGCTCTAGATAACTTTCATCAGCCCAAAGGTGCCACAATAGGAGTCCATAGACAGGACTACAAATTTGGCTGTCACTAGACTCACAAGAGCTCATTTTGAAGCCCTGGTGTAGGCACCTGCAGTGCCGGAAAGTCTCCAGGTGACCTCATCGTCTCCTAAAGGCTGTCTTTGTTCCTTTGTTTTCTCTTACATAAAATTTTATTGCTCAACAAAAGGAGGGTTAAGCAATCCTCCTCCCTTCCCTCCTCTTTCCTTCTCTTTCTTCTTTCTTATATTTAGTTTTCAGGCCTTACTATATGCATGCCTAAAAGGAAAGTTAGGAAGCATAAGCAGGTTTCTGATGGTAATAAGATTTCTTTTGAATTTTCCATCTGTATGTGAATGAAAATAGATGTTTTTCAGCAACTCTATGAACAAAGTTTATCAAGGTTTATCACAGTGGAGTTTATCATGGTGAAATTGAAGGTCAATAGAATTGTCTGATTTGCCTTTTTCATTTACAATGGGTCTCTCTTAGAATTTCTTTCTTTTTTTTTAATTTTTATTTATTTCTGTATGTGTATGAATGTACGTCTGCATGCAGGTTTGTGCACCCGTGTCATGCAATGCCGTGGAGGTCAGAAGAGGATGTCAGATTCCCCTGGAACTGGAGTTCTCCTGGAATTGGAGTTTCAGACGGTTCTCGGCAGCCATGTGGGTGCTGGGGATCGAACCCGGGTCCTCTGTAAGAGCAGTCGGCGCTCTTAACCGCTAGTCCATCTCTCCAGCCTTAGTACAGATCAAGCTACTGAATATGAAGCTTATTTGATGTTTTGGGGTGCCCTCTTTTATATTTTGAGAGATATATATATACATATATGTATATATATACATCCTCAGAAATGGAAGTCTCTCCTAATGTTTGTTTCCTGACAGCCAAGAGACGTTCTAAGTGGATAGGACATATTCTTCTGGGTCTTAGCTGGGCCAGACAGGATGGGCAGGAAGTTACCTGGAAGGCTGCCTTCTGCTCAGCACCTGACATGAGATCTTCCCATTCCCTGTGCCCATTCCCTGTGGCCTTCTGTTCCCAGTACTAGATTACTGACTTGTGCCTTCAAATGATCTTAAATATTTACTGACTGAGGACCTATGGTAGCAGGTTGTTAGATCCTAAGAAGGAGTCACTCCTTGAACATTTTCTATACCGTATTCCAGGTGGTTTGCACTGCGCTTTGCTCTTAATGTTGAGAATGAGATCATTTCCCCACATAGCTCTTTCATGGCTTCAGGAGAGCAGTAGAGTAGAGCAGAGAATAGAGCATGGGCTCTGGCTCCACAAAGATAACTAATATCTTGGTGCGTGTGATGCTGTCCCTTTGCCACCCATTATCCTTACCACAAGGCTTGGTCAAGATGCAAGGAAGGCTCTGTCTTCTGTCCTTGCTTTGTTCATCAAAATGTATCCGTTTTGTTTGTCCACTTATTGCACAGTAGAATGCACTGGACATTGACTTAAGTAGAAGGTCCTGGCTACTTAATTTCTTAGTTCAGATCAAGCTACTGAATATGAAGCTTATTTGATGTTTTCTCAGAAAGTACAAGTTGTCAACCTGGCTTTCATGCACGGACCTCAAAGAGTTAGATGTGTAACTTAAAAAAAAAAAGCATTTATAGTCTTGTGGAGTTTTACTTAATCATAAAATATATGTGGGCATCATAAAACTTTGGAAAATATTGAATAGTACAAAGAAATAGTAAAAATTATGGATTATCCCATGATTCAAGGGAAATCACTATTAACATTTGGATGCATATTGTTGAAGTCTAGTTCAGATCATCAGGTGGGAATGCTGCAGAGGACTTTTCTACTTTAAGTAGAAAAGTGCGTTACTACTTGTTCTACTTGAGTGAGCATGAGTGATTTTCGTCACAGGCAGCCCAGCCCTCAGCATCACGCACTGAAGTCATTTCTGTTCTGCAGTGTGCTGATAAAATGTGCATATTTACGAGCTTTGTGCATCTTTTCATGTATCTTAGAATAAACGTGTACTTGAAAAGCTTTCTGTACACATAACTAAACTGTCCTCCAGCAAGGCTCTAACAGTTTACCCTTTCCAGCGTTTTCTTTAAGAGTCTCAGAAGACTTGCCCTTTACTTTGTTAACAACCCACTACCTTGTGGGGAAGATGAAAGGAAAAGGAACTCACTGGTGTACTGTGTAGTTCCTACTTAATAATGAAGTTCTTCATGATTGTGCATTTATATATTTGCTAAGAATAGTTTTGTTTATATGGTTAAGAGAGGCCATTCTGAGGCCTGACATCTTACTGGGGACCTTGGATAAATTCCCTGCACTGACACCAAATCTGATAATCATGGTACCTACTTATTTGAGTTCATATGAAGACTAAAGAGGATGCAACATGAAACTTGCTTAGCAAGTACCAGGCCTAGTAAGCACCTGACACACATAAGCTGCTCTTAAGCTTGCTATCACTTATATACTCTTCTTCTTTAACTATGTTTTATGGGTATGAGTGTATTGCCTATATGTATGTAAGTGTACCCATGTTGTGGAATGCCCAAGGAGGTCAGAAGAGGGCGTTGGGTCCCCTGGTACTGGAATGATGGGTTGTTAGCCACAATGTGGGTGCTGGGAATCTAACCCAGTCCTCTGCAAGAAAAACCAATGCTCTTAACTGCTGTGCCATCTCTCCAGCCCTCAGTTATATACTCTTATAGGAATTGTCTTTGAAGGGATCTGGGCAGTTTTAAAACATATAATCTACATTTCAAAAAGCTAAAGGAAAAAGACTGAAATTTTTATCATAAAGAAACAGTAAGTGGGACCTAAGGGATGGCTCAGTTGGCAAAGCACTTATCATTCAAACACAAGGCTGGGGGAGTTTGAGCCCTAGAACCCATACAGAAACACTGAGTGTGCTGGTGCACATGTAATCCCAGCACTGGGAAGGTGGAGACAGGAGGAGCCCTGTGGCTCTCTAGCCCATCAGTCCAGCCTAATGGGTGAGCTCCAGGCAGATTCAAGACTGTCTCAAAGGAGGTGGACACTGTGCCTGAGGATGACACCCGAGCTGTCCTCTACCTCCACATAAATGCACATGTACCCACATGAACATGCACACACATACAACATATATACATGCATAAAAAAGAGATAACTATTTAAGGAAATAGATATATTTATGTTGTTCTTCTGTGTTCTGCAAGCCGGGGCTGCAGATTTTCCAGTGCACCCCGGCTGGGGGGCATGCTGAACCTCAAGTGGAGGCAGGGAGGGGTAGGGAAAAGGTTCCCGGAGCCCAGAAAAACCTAGAGAGACAAACTCAATACTGAGCTGGGAGAAATTTCAAGAGAGGAAATAACTCGATTTATTGGTAACAATGAGGGCTTTTTATACTGATTTTACAGTTCTGCAGGATGGAAATGGGGGGTATAACGAAACTTTAGGGTGTGTTGATAGTAGGAGGTGCGACATATTTTCTGCCCAGTACTTCTTAGGGTATGAAGCTTCACTTGGCGAGCAGGCGATCTGCTATTCCAGGTCTCAAAGAGGTCAGGCAGTGGACCCCAGTCCCCTATAGTGCTCAAACCAAGGGGAGACTCACCCCATCATACTTACCTTGGTTTAAACTTAATGCAGTATATACATGAACTGAAACATTACATGATACCCACTAATAGGAATAATTTTGTTTTATGTATTAGTAAAAATAAAATTAAACTATAAGCATCTTAACATATCTGCCTTATAATGTCTCTTCAAGTCTCTCCCAGGCTGGGTCTTTTTACTGCCTGTCAGTTATACTGCTAAGAGAGTGACGTTCCATATCACTGAAAAAGTCCGATATTGATTTTGCTCACTGAGTAGCAGATATGGCATTTTAAGCAGGAAAACTTGTTCTATTAAAAAAATCACCATTATAGAATAAAATGTCTGCTCAACTTACATAAATAATAATCACAGCAGCTGGGAGGCCATGGTTAGTGCTCTCCATTTCCATTTATCACTGAGCCCAGCTTGTCAACCCTCCATTGGTGGTACTGCACAACATTAATTACTTCACCTTGGAAGAAGCTTTTAATCTGTGATTATGTTCTGATGGACTGGGGAGCCCTTGAGAGCTGATTTCCCCTTCTTTGCTGCAGACTGTGAGGTAGAAATAGGATCTTTCTAACCAGGAAGTCCCATGTATGAGGAAAGAAAGACCCCACTGTAGCTACAAAAGATGGAAGGTCTTCACTTCACCAAAAAAAAATATGCTTACAGAAAACATTATTTGACTTACTAATGATTTGAACCAACCTTATGAAAATGGGCCAGAGTTGCTTGTTTTGTGACAGATGAATGAGGGTGTGTTGTATTACTGTCACAAAGTGATGATACATGATTCAAAATTTCTAAATAAAAGTTTTTTATTGTGGGAAATGTTAACAGTGCTTACCATTGGAAAAATATTAGTGGGGCTGGAGAGATGGCTCAGGAGTTAGGAGCACCGGCTGGCTATGACAGAGGACCCAGGTTCAGTTCGGAGCACCCACATGGTATCTAACAACCATCCTTAACTCCATTTCCAGGGGATCCAACCAATGCCCTCTTCTACCGTCCATGGAATCCATTAGTCTTCCTGCCTCAGCCTCCCCGGGAAATGGAACCCCAAGGGTGTACCACTGCACCTGTTCTTGATTTCCAATTTGCATTTTCCATCAACTTGTTAGACTTGTCTTTCTTCAACCATGGTTTACTTTGACATTTATGTGTGTGTGCATGTGTGTGGGGTGTGCGTATGGATCTGTGTATGTGTTCGGGGGCCAGATGTCTTCCTTGGTTGCTCTCCACCTTATTTTGAGCTCTGACCGAATCTAGAGCTCCTAGGCAGGCTAGCCTGGCTGCCAGCAGGCCCCAAGGATCCCTCCCCCTGTCTCTGCCCCTCCAGCCCTGGGATTACAGGTGACACCAACACACCCAGCCGGTTCTGGGGATCAACTTCAGGTCCTCTGAGCCACCTCAGAGATGAAGAAAAAATAAGCCAATTTAACTTTTAAGAGTTGTTATGTGTACAAGAGGGGATGTTTACCAGTGCCAAATAAATTGCCTCAAAGTACAGAACATTTAGTGTTGTTTCCAGAGCCGTGTAAGCTATCCTTATTCAAAAGCCATTATGTTTGAAGTCTTTTTTTATTTTCCCTCCACCACCACCCCAGCCCTTATTTGATTTGTGATGATTGGGAAATGAAAAGCAAGAGAAAGAAGTGGTTTCCCTAAGCAATCTAGGATTTTAAATTGCTGATTGAGTTATGGGCACCTGTGAAACTGAACTGCAAATGCCTGCAGGCTTTGAAACAACCACATCCTTCCATCTGAGCCAGAGTATTTCTTTGCTTGTAAGTAAAATGTCCTAGGACATTTAGCTCCTTTAATGTGCCCAGGAATTAGAAATTAGGCACACCATGCAGAACGTGACTTTATTTTAAATTTCCATTCCTCTGAATTCAAAGATCTCTCACTAAACGAATCTAACTGTTGTCTCTATTTATAGACAAAATGAAGGACCGACTTGCAGAACTACTGGAATTGTCCAGGAACTATGACCAGCAATTCCCAGATGGGGACGATGACTTTGAGGCTCTTCATGAGGACATCGTGTTTGAGACGGACCATATCCTGGAGTCCTTGTACCGGGTCATCCAAGACATTCAGGATGAAAACCAGCTGCTGATGGCTGACGTGAGGCGGCTGGGGAAGCAGAACGTCCGCTTCCTCACGTCCATGCGGCGCCTCAGCAGCATCAAGCGCGACACCAACTCCATCGCTAAGGCCATCAAGACCCGGGGCGAGGGCATCCACCTGAAGCTGCGCTCCATGAAAGAGCTGAGCGAGGAGGCCGAGGCCCGCCACGGCGCGCACTCGGCGGTGGCGCGCATCTCTCACGCGCAGTACAGCGCGCTGACCCGCGCCTTCCAGCAGGCCATGCACGAGTACAACCAGGCCGAGATGAAGCAGCGCGACAACTGCAAGATCCGCATCCAGCGCCAGCTGGAGATCATGGGCAAGGACGTATCGGGCGAGCAGATCGAGGACATGTTCGAGCAGGGCAAGTGGGACGTGTTCTCTGAGAACCTGCTGGCCGACGTGAAGGGCGCGCGGGCTGCGCTCAGCGAGATCGAGAGCCGCCACCGGGAGCTGCTGAAGCTGGAGAGCCGCATCCGCGACGTGCACGAGCTTTTCCTGCAGATGGCGGTGCTGGTGGAGCAGCAGGCGGACACGCTGAACGTCATTGAACTCAATGTTCAGCAGACCCTTGACTACACTGGCGAGGCCAAGGCGCAGGTGCGCAAGGCGGTGCAGTACAAGAAGAAGAACCCCTGTCGGACCATCTGCTGCTTCTGCTGCCCGTGCATCAACTAGCAGCTCCCCAGGCGGCCACTACCCATCCCCTGCAGGAAACACGGCCAGGACCAGCGCCAAAGGCAGGGCTATCTGCACTGCGCTGAGAAAAAGGGAGTTCTAACTCTTAACAGAACTCAGACGTAGAGAAAGAACCAGAAGGTTCATGCCTCGGAACCCAGCTCTGGCCTGGAAGGATAGTCGCTAGTTAACATCCAGTGGTTCTTTAATAGAGGCAGATTCCTGCTAAGGGTGTGTGACGTCATCTTATGACGTATTGCACTCAGCATCCCTTCTGACTCAAGGATCGGATGTGTCCAAGATCAATGTTCTAATGAAGAATGAAGGAAGAAGCTAATTGCATATCTAACAGTATGAACACGTGATCAAAACGTGCCTTTATTCACCTTATCATGAAAGTTCCTTAGTTCTCTTTGATCTTGAGTGGCACTGACCTTGGGTCTTATTTGGTTCTGTATGATTTCGAGCCACATTGACCTTGACTAAAACTGGACTTCTTTTTCTTCTCATCCTTCATCTGATTTATGCTGTGTGATTGCCCCCTCTGTGGAAACCTTCCTTCTGTCCCTACCCCTACTTAACACAATCACACGGAACACTTACAATTCCCTTATCTCTTTCAGCTTTTGTATCTTTCACCAGATATGTATTTTGGGATAACTTTTCCAAATGTTTTTTAAGTACTGAATATTGAACAAGCACTCAAGTTGAAGTTTGTGTCAGTGGCGTTTTATGTATTTTTCACAGAAAACCTTTATTTAAAATGTATCTTTTTACTTCGTTTCATATGAATATCTGTAATTGTAAAATATTAATGTTCCATCACATATGGACATAATGATCTGCTTTGTAAACTTTACAATTGTAAATTTAGTATATAAACAACAAAAGCACTTTTTCTGACTATAGGTGTTGGTTTGATCCAACTTTATCTCACTCCAGTCTGCATTGCCATAATCCAGGTTGGGTCACCCTTTACTTTGAACAACTGTGTGCTGGTTGTTAATATAAGACAGGTGTTGAAGACTGGAAACACATAACACAACTAGGGATAGTAAAAGATGTTTTTAGAAATACTCATTTGTTTTACCATGAACCACTTCTTTCACACCTTAAAATGGAGAGACTTAAATGAAATAAAATTTCAAACAAGCTTAATAAAAATAACCTTACAAATATGTCTTCTATGTGCTTGTATCTTGATTCCTTTAAAGTTAAATCAATTTTTTCTCAATTATTGTTAAACTTTTTCACCAGTAGCTACCATAATTTGAAATTCTGAACAGAGGTGGGGGAGAATAAAGTCACAAAGAATTTACATAAGGGTGTTTTATTTCTCTCCTGTGCAGTTTAGCCAGATCATGGGTTTTAGAATTTGGTTTCACTTGTAAACTTTGAGATGCCCCAGGCCACATTTATCATGTTTCCTGTCTGTCTTCAGAGTTGACTCTTAGCTCTTTCTACCCATTATTCAGTTAGTGAGTGATTTTAGTCAGCAGTCCTGTATCCTGAGTCCTTCAGATGGTAGAATTTTAGAAAGAGTAGGTGGGGATTATGGAAACTCTTTGGGGCTCACTGCCTCATCTGCTTGTTGCCAAGAAAACCTAGCCCTGTGCATAACCACGAGGACCGGAGGAGCCAAATCTCTAGGCCTGCCCCAGTTTCTTAGTGAAATCCACAGATGTTTCACTCACTAAAGGCAAAGAAATTTTCCACCCAGGTCCACTGGCTAGTTTTCATTACAGAGAAGAGATTTTCAATATAGACTAGCTATTTCTGTAAGAAGGAGCAACTCATAAATTTGACTTATTTAAACTCTTGAAGAATTTTCTTAGAGCCTCATGAAAGCAAATGGCTTTCTAGCTCTTTTAATTCCTCATTTCACTTGGAGAGTAAGGACTCCACTTTTTTTTTTTAATTTTTATTTTTATTTATTTCTGTGTGTGTATCAATGTACGTCTGCATGCAGGTTTGTGCACCCGTGTCGTGCAATGCCGCAGAGGTCAGAAGAGGGTGTCGGATTCCCCTGGAACTGAAGTTCTCCTGGAATTGGAGTTTCAGACGGTTCTCAGCTGCCATGTGGGTGCTGGGGATCGAACCCGGGTCCTCTGCAAGAGCAGTCGGTGCTCTTAACCGCTAGGCCATCTCTCCAGCCCCCAGGAC